>CAJHQP010000580.1:0-173613 GCA_905132765.1 Moricandia arvensis | reverse complement strand
ATTAGCCTCACGAAATGATCTATGATTTGATGAGTAGTGATGGAGGCTCGTTCAGCTAATATGAATCAACAAAGCAAAACTAAACTCAGTCTACTGACAAAGAAAAGTGGAGCTCTTCAAGTAATCTTTTTCTTTCTTAAAAAAAGCACATAACTTTCACTCAAACAAAATCCACACAAATCATCCACTGAAAATAAAAGTCAAACTCCTTCACTAGCATCAATATGTGATCAACCCACTATCTCGCAATCATATACTAAAATACCAAAGCGTTTTACTCCACAACATGATTTCTATCTGAAAACTAAAAACTTTGCGTCGTTTTTGCTCACTGAAAACGGCACGTAGTCTATAGAAAGGGAACATGGTTGGTTAGCAAAGCATCCAAATCCGGGATAAGAATAGTGCAAAACCCACACTCTCTTCAAACAAAACATCATCTTTAAACGCCCAAACCAGAGAGACTGGGAGGAGGAAGCTCTTATCTTCTTCATCTACTCCAATGTCGAGAGGACCAGGTCGGTTAATACAGAACGTGACACAGTTCGCTGATGCTCAGTTCAAGCAATTCCCCACACGCCA
The DNA here is from genome assembly GCA_905132765.1 of Moricandia arvensis. NCBI lineage: Eukaryota > Viridiplantae > Streptophyta > Magnoliopsida > Brassicales > Brassicaceae > Moricandia > Moricandia arvensis. The sequence goes on along the minus strand of CAJHQP010000580.1, from coordinate 173,031 downwards.
TGGACAAAAAGTCATAGACATCCTCGACTTCCCAATCAAGCTTGTCTTGTCTCCGTTCACTCTCGCCTTCGACATCGCTGGCTCTGCACCTCGCGGCTTTGGTATCCCTGAACTCATCTCCAAGATATCCTATCTTTCTGTCTTCGTGAGTTTGTTTCTTTCCTCTGAACATTTCAGCTCTCGTGTTGTTTACTTTGTAGAGAAAAGTATCGGCCTTTAGCTTTATTACTTCGTTTGGCACAGATTGGTTGCTTTGAAGCCTCAGGTTGTAATGGCTTTTGAACTGGTTGCACAGGCTGACACTCCGCGCCTTTGTCAAGTAGTCAGTGGAGAAACTGTGTTTGTCAGTTTCACTGATTAACTATACAGTTTATACTATAGGACATCTTGCATAAGTTTCCATAAGTCAAGCAGGAGCACAAGTTTATTTCTTTCTTTCTAATATTAGCATACAAATCTTGCAGGAGTAAATGCTTTTTAGTTAAATCAAACTACAAAGCATATACATCTTCACGCCACTGGAATGACAAGATGGGAACATTAATGGCAAGAACTATGACTGAACACATTCTACAACGGTGGAAACCCAAACATAAACCAGATCTGAACTGAGTGGTGGTCAACTTGAGAGCAAGTGGGGGTAAGATAATGAAGGGTTCCAGTTCTAGAGATTTAAATCTACAGGTATAGGAAAAGATCTAAACTTTTGTTAAAAACAACAACTAATCTATACTATAACAAGTCGAAGCCTTAAAAGAACTAACCTTTGGAAGCACTGGATTGATTTTCTGGATAAATCAACAAAGCAAAACTAAACTGAAGATTACTTGACATATCTAGCTGCAAAGGAGACTTCATCGCTTCCACTCCCAAGAGATTCCATTGAGACAGAAAATCTACTGATCACCGATGAGGTCCAGGCTTCCCCAAGAGATGAGCGGCTCCCTAAGTTTGGCACAGATTGGTTGCTTTTGAAGCCTCAGGTTGTAATGCTTTTGAACCTGGTTGCACAGGCTGACACTCCGCGCCTTTGTCAGTAGTCAGTGGAGAAAACTGTGTTTGTCAGCGAGCAAGTAACGGAAGTACCTAAGGCTGAAATTCAGAGTCACGTATACATTGGAGAAATTGAGGTCTCAGGCAAAGATATTGACAAAGAAAAAGATTACTTGAAGAGCTCCACTTTTCTTTGTCAGTAGACTGAGTTTAGTTTTTGCTTTGTCAGTAGACGAATCCATTTTTGCATCATCAACGAGGCTCGTTTAGATTAGCCACCGAATCATTTAGTTCATGATTTGATGATCTATGATGGAGAAGAGCGAGAGAGAGAGTCCACCGATCGAAACTGGTTTGCATACAGGCGTTTGTTGTGCCTCATTCCAAGTCCAATATATCGTGGCCTGCCAGCCAAGTAGTGTCAGTGATAGATCTGTTGACGGAAGCATTCTGGTCCAGTGAGCTCTCCCATCGGCGATTCGGTGTTATCCTACACCTTCCAGCAAACAGGCTCCACATATCGAATGTGAAGTTGCATTCCCAATACAGGTGGTTATGTGATTCAACATTGATGTTAGATAGCAAACAGAGAGGGGGTACCTGATATACCTTGTTATTTACCTGTTTAAAACTATCATTTAGATATTATTTAGAATCTGCTATGTATGTCTAGATTGTGTTTTAGAGTGTTTTCATATCAGGTACGTTTTGAGCATTATGGAGATAATGGAGCTTGGTAGAGCATTCATAGAAGATATCCCATTGTTGTTTAATCAGAGTCGAGGTCAAGCCTGACCATCGATCGACGGTACACTTGCTGTCAATCGACGGTCTACTCGCCAGAGCAGTTGACCGACTTCAAGTCCAAGTCAAGATAAATTACAAGAATGCCACTGGACAAGTTTTAACCTAGTTTTGACCTTGTTATAAGGACTTTGCCATTGTTTAGGCAAAAGATGACCACAAGATAGAGATTTCATAGCATAATATTGTTTTAGAGTTTTTAGTTATTTGGGGGAGAAGATCTGAACTCTTACAGAGATTTTGTATTGGAATCCCATTATCTATTTTATGCATTCTATTATTTAGTTTATCATGTCTTTTATGATTATGTTTGAGTAATTCTCTTATTAGATTTTGGTTCATTATGGTATTGTTGAATTATCCCAAAATATGATTTCTAGGATGAAAAGATATAAATCTTTGGAATTGTGTTTAATGCTTGTGTTCTAGAGTAGGTTCTTTGTCTGAATTGATTCCATTGAGTTAGGTTGTTAGATACATGCGAGAGCTGGTCTAAATAACCTAGCAGACACACTTCTTGTCCGATAACCGTCACTCAACACTAGGCCTTTGCCGTCGATCGAAGGTAGACTCCTCTGTTTACATACGAGAGTTGGAACAAGAGGGGGTTGGATTGTGACTAAGGTCCTTGCATATTTCATAATTCTTGCAACTTATTCATTATAATTCAGTTACCATGAAATCCTAGATTTATATTTCTTATTAAATCAGTTTACTTATTTAGCAAATTTCATTTTTGGAATAAATCTCTTTACAAACCCCCCTATTTTTAGCTTACCTAGCTTAACCTTTATTATGACTCAAAAATCTATTGTGTGCCCTCGCTCTCTGTGGATTCGATCCCTAAGTACTACAATTTGACATTTGTTGGCAAGAGTAGTTTATATGGTTAATTTGATAGACTGTCTGCTTAATTATATACCTTAACCCGCACGCTGTCAAATTTGGCGTTGTTGCCGGGGAACAACTCACCATTAGATTTATTTTCTAGGGTTTAGTCTAAGTTTTTCTTTTACTGCAAATTACTGATAATTTTTTTTTCTTGTTTTCCAGGTGCATGCCGAGTAGTACCAAAAGCCAAAGGAACAAGGAGTTACTCTTCTCAGACCCATTTCACTCGAACGCTCAAACCGTAAGCAAACGCGACTAGCATCGATCGGCGACAACACTCGACCGCAGATTGACACTCGCCCATCAACATCAATCGATAGTTCCTCTTCGGCATCTATCGACAGTAACTCTAGAAAGATGGTTGTGACACTTGCTGTGGTGCGAGATGAGAAAGGGACCATTATGACCTCGAAGGTCATCTGTTTAACGCAACATAGTCAGAAGATTGATGAATAGGGAGCTGTAATCCCTGAATCTGAAGCTGCTCAACGAACATTGGCGGACTATAATCGTCCAGACCATTTATATGCTAATAGAACGCTATTTGTCCTCCAGCTTTCCAAAGGAATGATTATGAGATCAAACCGTCATTCTTCGCACTTGTTGTGCAGACACCCTACCATGGAATGCGACACGAGCACCCTATGGATCTTCTGGAGCGATTTGAGGATCTAGTTTCTGCCTATCAAAGCCAATCGAGTCCGAGAGGAGTATCTATTCTGCAAGCTTTTGAAGTACTCACTTGCTGGAGATGATTCGCATTGGCTTAAGCAGCCACCACTAGGATCTCTGACACCCTGGACAAACATCAAGAATGCATTGCTACGCAAATTCTTTGTTGATGCACGAGCAAGAGACTTGAGAAGCGATGATTGCCACATTCACACAAGAACCTAGGGAATCGTTCAGAAGCTCTTGGTTCAGATTCAAGTCCTACCAGAGAGACTGCTCACACCACGGCTTCAATGAAGTGCAAACTACTTAGCATTTTCTTCAGAGGTATTGATTTGCAATACCAGATGGCTTTAGACACCGCTAGTGAAGGAAACTTTAGCACTAGGAGTTCAGAGGAAGTGACAAGGCTTATTGAGAACTTGACATTCAGCAATAGCACCAAGAACACTGACTATGAAATGAACAAATCAGCTCCATTTCTAAGCAAGGAGAAGATAGATGAGGTAAGGTAAAGTTGGATAGTGTTCAAAATTTCTCAAGAAGCAAAAATTGAAAGCCCTGGAAGAAAAAGATGAAGAAGAGGATGTGAACTTTGTTAGTGGAAACGATTATCAGAGACCATGAAATCCAGGATACAACAGAAATTCCTATGGTGGCAACATGAATCAAAATCCTATGCTGCATTGACTCCATTTATTAAGAAAAAGCTAATTTCCAATTATAGTTGGATTCATATACTAAGACAATTTAATAAAATATTACATTACACTTAGCATATATATATATATATATATATATATATATATATATATATATATATATATATATATATATATATATAAAATTTGATTCTCTGAAATGTATCAATTGTTTTGTTGACATATTACATTTTTTACATTTTTGTAATATTTAAAAATGAGTGGCAATAATCAATAAAACTTCAACATGATCTTTTTGCTTGGGGGAGGGGTTGGTGGAAAAGTCCACATCAAATGTAAGTACAAAAGAACATATATGAAAATTCTTCATATCTTTGTTTTATTTTTGACTGAAGGTTAAAAACAGTGACTTTTCGATGCTAAGCACTTAAGTTGAATAGATAATTAACTTACATTTTATGTGGACTATGTCATCTTTCCCCCGAATAAGGTCATGTTTGAGTTTTATTCACTATTGTTACTCATTTTTAAATATTACAAAAAGATAAGAAATCGACAAAAAAGAAATAAAAACAAAAAGGTAAAAAAGGTAGAAGATAATGTTAAAGTTGGTGATTATCATTTAGCATTAGTTTAAAATTTATTTGTAAAATATCTGATTCTCAACCAATTTTTGCTCTATTATATAAAAAACATAAGTGATTGGGATAGAAGAATAAGGAAATTAAATTCCACTCTCACCTTCTTGTTACTCTCCATCATCTCTTTTCTCTCGATATGTTATATATATATATATATTAATATTGTAATAAACATTTAAAGAGATATAAATATATTTGTACTTAATAATAAGTATACAATACTTTATCAGCACAAATCTCTAATTTTATACTAAACGAGGTTATATTAGTGAGGTAATGTTTAATTTATGTGTTTCAGTAATTTTAATTTTATTGTTGTTCCGGAGTAAAATGCTAGTCTTCTCCGTTTATTTTCCGGATTATAGACGTTACCTTCCCCTTCTGATTGTTAAGATAGATCATGCCTTCACGATCAGACAAACATGTTGTAGGCTTTGCCTCCATGAATAAAAAAGGTCAACATGGAAGACTGTCTCCCGACTTTGAATAAAAAGAAAAGGTTAATAAGGCATACTATATCTCTTTGAACCTTGAAAAAATGGTGAAAATGGAAGACTTTGTCTCCTCGGACCATATAGAAAGCTTTACCTCCTTAAAATAATGATCAACTTGGAAGAATATGTCTCCTCGGATCATATGGTAGGCTGAGCTTCCGATTTTCATTTATACTTTTAAAATTTATGCATTTAATTTATGGTTTTAAGTTTATGCCTTTAATTTTTTCATTTACTTTCCGTATTTGAATTCCAGTCTTTATTATATTTTAAAATATGTTATTCTATTTATACAATTATCATGTCGAATTTGACAAAGCTCGAAATTAATTCCCTTGAAAAATACAAAAAATAATTATATGCGTTGGGCAATGGGTGCAAAGATGCATCTGAAAGGAAACATGCTTTTGGAAATCATTGATAGTTCGAAAACGGTGTCGAATGAGGAAAAAGCTAAAGCCATGATATTTTTACAACACCATATACATGATGGTCTAAAATATAAATATATTATGAAAGAAGATCCTAGGGACTTCTAGCAATCATTAAAAGAGAGGTTTGATCACCAAAAATGCGATCTTATCGAGAGCTAAACACGAGTGGATCCATCTCTGGTTCCAGGACTAATGTTAGTGAATTTAATTCCGTGATGTTCGGAATTACATCTAGAATGATGTTATGTGGAGAGAAAATAAGTGATTATGATATGATCGAAAAATTGTCTCCACATTCCATACTGGAAATGTAGTCTCGCAACAACAATACTGGGCAAATGGGTATACTTGTTACTCAGAGCTGATGCAAGTCCTTCTTATAGCGGAGCAAAATAATCAGCTCGTGATTTTAAACCATCATGCTCGTAATTATCCAATTATGATAATTGAAGAGGACGAGGACGTGGACGTGGTTGAAATCATGGTCGTGGTAGAGGACAAAGAATAAGACTTCATCCGTATGATGAACAAAATAATAAGGACTTCCACGAAAATGAAAGGGCCGAGATGATAAAAGGCAATGCGGTATGAAAGGTCATTGGGTATGTGGTTGTCGTACGCCAAAACACTTAGCCGATATGTATATAGAATCCCAAAAAGCGAAAGCGAAAGGAAATGAAATAAACTTCATCTCTGATGCACCCGTGCCATTCTTTCATGGTTTACATTATAATACTCATCTCGACATATCATAATTTCTGGGTGATTCAGAGAGCCAAATGTATCCCATCTCTGTGTCTTTTGGTGTGCGTTCTATGTTCCGATAGCTCCATTACAAAGAACAAAAATTGGCTCACAGAGGAGATTGGGAATATATGTTAGTTATACGTCACCAAGTATAGTAAAATATCATGAACTGGTAATTGGTGATATGTTTACGGCACGGTTTGCCGATCCCATTTTAATGAGGAAGAATTTCCAGCATTAGAGGAAGAACTAGAGAAATTCCTTAAGAGATTACATGGTGTACACCATCGTTGTTACACTTTGATCCCTCTAACGAATCAAAGAGAACTGGAAGTTCAGAAAATTGTGCATTGCATAATTTGGCAAATCAGTTATCAGATGCATTCACAGATACAAGAAGGGTGACGAAATCATATATACCCTCTGAAAATGTTCCATCAAGAGTTGTTGTTCGTGGAGGACAAAATTCTGGAAACACAATGAATAAACCCTAGGGTTCAGTTAAAGAAGGGGAGACCAGCGGGTTGTAAAGATAAAAATCCCTGGAAAAAAAGAAATTGGTTGAGCAAAACGAAAAAGTTTCACAAGAACCTGATACTGAAGAATGTCTGAAAGAAGACATATATGAAAAGGTTCAATAAGAACCAATTAAAGATAATGATCCAGATGACGAGAAGAGAACAAAAAGTATGAGATTTTCCATCAACTACGTCCGAGATGAAAAGTTATGGATAAGAAATAAGATAAAGATGTTGTTAGAATATTCTCTCTTCTGTGTCTAAAGAAATAAATCACGAAAGTGATGATCCAGATCCAAGGTCCATATTTGAATGCATGAAAATACATGATTGGGAGGAGTGAAAAATGGTCATACAAACTAAGTTACTCTCCCTGATTAAAAGGAATATCTTTGGACCAATAGTTTCATAACGCCTGAGAATATAAATCCAGTTGTGTACAAGTGAGTATTTGTGAGAAAAGTAAATGAGAAAAATGAAGTAACACGATATAAAGCCCGATTTGTTGCCCAAAGTTTTTCTCAGAGACCAAAAATTGATTTTAAAGAAACATATACCCCGGTGATTGATGCAATTAAGTTTATTTTTTATAAGCCTAATGACATAAAAAAATCTTGAAAATCATCTCAACAACGTTGTGACAGCATATTTGTATGGATCATTGGATAATGATATATACATGAAACTCCTTGAAGGATTGGAAATGCCAGAAGGATTGGAAATGCCAGAAGGATTAGAAATGCCAAAAGCATTGAAAGAAAAATCCAGGGAAATTTGTTCGGTCAAGTTACATCGATCACTATAAGGATTAAAGCAATCCGGACGAATGTGGTACAATCGTTTGAGTGAATATCTTTTGAGAAAAGGATATGTGAATAATGCGATATGTTCATGCGTTTTTGTTAAGAAATCGTCATCTGGCTTTGAATCATTGATGTATATGTTGATGACCTGAACATTATTGGAACTCAAAAGGAGGTTGATGATGCTCGAACTCATATGAACGAATAGTTTGAAATGAAAGATTTTGGAAAGACAAAGTGTTGTCTTGGGCTCCAAATAGAGTATTTTTGAGAAGAAATATTTGCGCTTCAATCAAATTATACGAAAAGGTTATTGAGACGCTTTTATATGGACAAAGCGACTCCTTTGAGTACTCCAATTGTAAACAGATCTCTAGATGTTGAAAAGATCCTTTTAGGCCATAAGAAAGAAATTATTAGGTCATGAAGTACCTTGTATGAGCACGATCAGTGGGCTTCTATATCTTGCAAATTGTACTAGACCTGATATTGCTTTTGCTACTAACTTACTTGCAAGATATAGTTCTGCTCCTACTCGCAGGCATTGGAGCGTAACAAAACATATATTTTGTTATCTTCAAGGTACATTTGACTTAGGGTTAATTGATTTTAGATAACCCGAGTTTTGTATGTTGGTTTTGCAGATGTATGATACTTATAAGATCCTTATTAAGCTCGATCGAAAACCAGCTATGTTTTTACAATTGGTGGAACATCGAACTCTTGGCGTTCCTAGAAACAAACTCTTACTCTTGTTGTGGCTTCTTCAAATCATGCATCAACTATTGCGCTTCACGAAGCATGTCGAGAATGTGTGCGGCTTAGGTTAATGAATCACCACATATAAGAAGCAAGTGGAATAGCTGATAAGAAAGAACCGACAAAAATATTTGAAGATAATTAAGCTTGTGTCGCTTAACTAAAAGAAGGTTACATAAAGAGAGATAAAACAAATCACATTCCTCCAAGATTTTCTCGTACATAAGGGAATTCGAGAAAAATCAAGAAGTGGACCTCGAGTATATACGGTCATGCGACAATCCGACTGACTTATTCACAAAGGCTCTTCCCACCACAACATTCCGAAACACATCTATGGTATCGTAATGCAGCATTAGCGTGATCTATGAAGAAAAATCTATGTCCTTTATTTTTAGAGGAGATTACGTCACTGTACTCTTTTCCCTCATTATGATTTTTATTCCTTCGAATTTTTACATGACTAAATTTTTAATGAGACAATTAGTAATACAAAAATAATAATCAAAGAGAATGTTAGAAGATAATGCTAAAGTTGATGATTATCTTTTTAGCATTAATTAAATATTTGTTTATAAAATATCTGATCCTTAACCGACTTTGCTCTACTTTATAAAGAGTATAGGTGATTGAGATAAAAAAAGAAAATTAACTTCTCACCTTGTTATTACTCTCCATCATCTCTCTTTTCTCACCATATAAATTATATATTAATATTTTTACAGAAATATAATATATTTGTAATTCATAATAAATACACAACAGAAAAAAGTTTATATGCCAATAAAAAATTTGTCACAATTAGGATTCAATATATGCCACTAGAAGCATATTATAATATTTGATAAACTTACAAACTTCTGCTCTATTTTATTTATTGATTAAAATTGTATATGATAATATTTTATACTTTTATTGGAACCATGCGACAAATTATTTTGAGGGAAATTGTCAAAAATATCACCCTTGTAACTCTTTTAACTTTTACCCTTATTTTTAAGAGGAAAAACACACTTATAACTCTTGGGTTAATTAATCTAAAACTTAGGGTTTAGAGTTGAAGGGTGGGGTTAGGGTGGGGTAGGATTTAGGAATGTAAAATTTAGGATTCTAATTAATTTTAAAAATATTTGCCTCTTAAAAAACGTATTTATGAAAATGTCTATTTAATGAAAGTAAAAATGAAAAGTGGTACAACAAAAATCGTAAATTTGAATTTCTCTTTTATTTTGAAGGGGGGCGGGGGAATGGGGTTTTTGGCAAAAACAAATCTTAGAAAATTTGAAAATGTTGAGATTTCATTGTTATTGATACATGGATTCTTAAAATTTAGTAGAGTGGATTGCTATTGGTTAAAAGATATTCAAAAGGGTTCAAAAATGAATCCATTATTTATTTGATAAATTAGAATACTCAATTTTATATAAAAATTCTTAAAGCTAAGATAAAGATATTCAACATATATAAAAATTTCTTATAATTTTGGAATTTAATTATAAAATTTTTAGTTAATAAAAGCTTATAATACTTTTTTCCGATCTAACGGGAGGGACCGCTCAGAACTAGTCGATTCATGAACCTGGACTCAAGGTCTCTCTTGCCTGCGAGTTGTATAAAATAAAATTATCAGATTAAACTATATAATATATAATTTTTTTAAAAAAATACAAAAAGATCAACCCAAAATTTAAGAGACAAACACAGATTTCTTAAACTCTTAGCTCTGAACTTTATTTTTTCTAAAACAAAATAATCTAATTAATTTGATTAACCAACAAAATTTAATTTCTAAAATATAATATTATGAACCCAAGTTTAACTAATGGAATCCGGTTTCCGTGAACCCATTTAATCATTTAGTTAGGTAATTAAATTTTAGCATTTTGCTTTAACGTGTTTGAATTTTGTGGAGTTAGAAAAAATATTTTTATGGGGTCAGTATAATATTTATCTGAAGGAACACATATATGGAATGTTTCTGGCTGTACTTTCGGCGTGAATCCTCCGGCGTTTGCTTCTGGCGAACCACCACCCACCCTTCCCCCCGAACCCCGGACGCTTCCTCCCCCCTCTCCCTGGTAAACTTCCCTTCCCTAAGTGAAACCAGCTAAAAAACTGTCTCCTTTGACCTTGCTCGTAAGGGCTCTCGAAAGGAGTCTCTATCTCTCTCAACTACTGCTTCCAAATCAGTGAAAAAGCAAGATACTACTGCTTGTTCTGAAACCAACTGAATGGAATTAGAGCAAGGAAACTTAAACTTATCCACTACAGTCATTGTTCAAAAAACCAGATCTGAGACCATCCCAATGGATCTAGACCATGGAAACATAACATTAACTATCTCTGTCACTGGTCCAGAGACCAGATCTCAAACTGCTATAGTCTAGACACAAATTCCAAACGCAAACCCTAGCCAGAACTACACTTTCCTGCCCCCAAAGACTTCCTCCCCTATCCTTACCAATAAGGCTTCTACCTCAAACCACCCCAAACTATCCCCTACCTTACCTGAGAGCCCTAAATTGGACACAACTATCCCACCCTTGGAAAAGACCTCTGCTTAGAAACAGACCCTTGTTGAGAAACTAAGAATCTCCTCGGGCAGGACTTTAAGGCGTTTGGCTCCAGTCATGATTGCTCCCTCAGGCCGTCCAAGAGTAGTCATCCCGTTTTTGTTTTCAAAAAGGTGCAGAAATACATAAAGACTTCATCATATGCTATTTCAATGGGAAGTCTCCACCATTTAATCAAATACAAACTGTATTTATTTATATGTGGGGCAAGGGCAAGGGACTGGAGATACACAACAACCCATTGAATCACTCAGTTATAGTGAGAATTCAGAGCGAATACCTCATGCAAAAGATTCTTAAGAAAAAATATATGGTATGTAGGCGACTCAATGTTACATACTGCCCAATGAAACTTTGAGCACTCAATGACCACTCCTCCATTGAAAACTATCAAAATTGGGGTTCACCTTACAGTTGTCCCACTCGACCTCCATCATGATGAAGGACTGATCTTGGTGGAAGGGTTGGTGAGAGAACCGAATGAAACTGACGAATTCACAAAAAACATGGTCAGTCTAACGGTGAAAATAGAAGTTGACTTAACAAAACCCTTACCTCGTGTGGTGTAATTTGAGAAGGAAAGTGGAGAAGTTGTAGAAGTTCTGGTGCACTACCCGTGAGTCCCCCCACCTGCTCACATTGTTATGAACTAGGACACATCTTTCGCAACTGTCTCACTTATGTTCCTCCGGCACCTGCAACATAAAAGGCATCAACTTCTAACCAAAAAGAATCCTCAATCCCCAAAGAAACCCCTTAACAAACCCCTCTAAAAACTCATTCAAACCAGTCAAAACTCACTCCCTCAATGGTTGCTAGGAAAAACCAGAAAAATATCAACCTATCTCAAACTTAACCTTTGGCTCTAAGGACCCTCCCACCAAAGCTTTTTCCTCCCACCTTGATTTTCTCAACTCGCAAAATACCTCCCTGCCTGTAGCTACACCCAATCCTCTCTCAAATCCCATTGCCTTTTCCTCTGCAATTCCTATTCTTAGACCACCTTTAAAAAGATCTCGCTCCTCTCCAACACTTCCTCTCCTACCACCTCTAAGGCAACCCATCCTCCATCTCAAAACTCTTCCTTACCCCCTTCTGAAAGTCTTTTGCCTATAAGCCACCCTAACCCTTTTGTAAAACCTTTTACCTCAAACTCCAGTAACAACTAAATTTTTTTGGAAGCCAAGGACCCCTCTCTCTCTGAGGATCCTCCTATCCCCCAATGAATGTCAAACTCTTCTTTTAGAATGTTTGTGGCATAAACAAACTGGACAAGCATAAATTTTTTGTAGATTGGCTTAGAAGCCAAAAGCCCATTTTTGGTGCCTTGTTAGAAACCCATATAAAAGAACCCAGTCTCATCCCTACTTTAACTAAGCTATGCCCTGGATGAGAGTTTATTTCAAACCACCTTTCTTACCCGGATGGGCGAATTATACTACGATGGAAGGAACCCCTAGATGTTCAACTCCTATATCAATCCATACAGTATATAACCTGCTTACTATCCCTCCCAGACCAACCACCTATATACTACACAACTATTTATGCCTCTAACCTAAGTGAAGAAAGGGTGGATCTGTGGAATGACCTGTTACAGAATCACTCTATTCTGGATCTCGACAGTAAGAACTGGGTTATGGGAGGTGATCTCAACCAGGTTTTGTTCCCTTTTGAACACTCGAACCCGAATGTTGATACCACAAACAACCTCATGTACCAATTGCAAGATTGTTTTCGCCAATCTGGCCTCTTTGATCTGCGATACCTTGGCCCATGTCACAAATGTACAAAAACTCAACAAGAAACACCTATTGCAAAGAAGCTTGATTGTCTGCTGGTTAACAACACCACTATCTCTGCCTACCCATGTTGTGTCTTATTTCTTACCTCCTGAAATATCATATCATACACCATACCTACTAAACCTTGTTGTAAACCTTCCAAAAGCTAGTACCTTTCCTTACAAGTTCCAAAACTACCTCACAAAGCACCCTGGGTTCGCTCAATTGATCTTAAACGCATGGATTCATGCTGGAAGTGTGTGCCACCCATTAACACAACTGTGTTGGAAGTTGAAACAAATAAATAGTGACTTAAAGCAACTTAACAAAGAAAATTACTCAAAGATTCAGGAGAAATTTAGTGAAATTCACAGTTCGCTTCAACTTGTGCAGGTACAAACATTGCAGGATCCAAGCTCAACAAATTTCCAGGCGGAAAGAGACCTGCACCAACAGTGGAACTTTCTAAGGGAAATTGAAGAGTTGTACTTCAAACAAAATCACGTATCAACTAGCTGAAGGAAGGAAAACTGAATACTACTTACTTTCATAGGATTTGTGAGATTAGATCAAGCTACAATGCAATTCGAGCGTTCCTCACTGCCTCGGGAGTTTGGATAACAGATCCTATGGAATGAGTAGCCTAGTTGTCTCACATTTCTGCTCAGTCATAAGGTCAACTTCCTGCTCACTTATCATTCCCTCCACACAAGAATGGTTTACAGCTCTAATGAACTACTCGATAACTCCAAGCCAAGCCTCCCAGATGTTAATGATCCCAGCGCTTGAAGAGTTAAAATAATTGACGTTCAAACTCAATCCGAATAAGGCACCAGTGCCAGATGGACTTTCCTCTGGATTCTTCAGGGCAGCTTGGGACTCTGGGGGGGGGGGGGCGACGTGGTAAACTCCATCATTCACTTCTTCAGAACGGGCTTCATGCCTCCATCAGCAAATGCCACAATTCTATCTTTAATTCCAAAGTTTCTTGGTGCATCAAAAATTACAGATTCCAGGACAATCTCTTGCCTCAACGCTATCTACAAAGTCATCTCAAGGTTGCTAGTCAAAAATTAAAGCCAATCCAGCCTAGCCTGATTTTGCCATGCCAGACAACATTCTTACAAGGGAGACTCCTGCTTGAGAACCTTATCCTAGCAAGTGAGCTGATCAACGGATAAAATAAAGACAAAGGTTCAAAAAAGATTAACATTAAAGTTGATATAGCAAAAGCTTTTGACACTTTGTCGTGGGAGTTTGTCCCGGAGCACTTCCTACACATGCTGAAATCGTGTATATGCACAACAAACTTCATGGTTAGCTACAATGGAACAGTCAATGGTTATTTTAAAGGGAGAAGAGGGCTGATACAAGGGGACCCTTTATCCCCTTACCTATTTGTTGTTCCAATAAATTGCTTATCCCATATGCTAAATGACGTTGCTTCTCAGTCAAGATTCAGATACCACGCATACTGCAAAAGATTATACTGACGCACCTCTATTTGATGACGTCTTGTTGATCTTTGTTGAGGGCCATATAGAATCTGATCAATGTGTTCTTAAGGTACTTAGAGAGTTTGAGGAGCACTCATGATTGGCTCAGAAAATATTTTTCTTTGCATCAAGAATGACAGAAGATGAAATAAACAGAATACAAGCATCAACAGGAATGTCTTGTGGTAACCTACCCTTCAGATATCTTGGAGTGCCTATGGACTCTCGGAATCTTTCTCTGACGAGCTGTGAACCATTGCTGCATCAGATCAAGAATCGATTCTCCTCCTGGTCATTGAAAAACTTATCTTTCTCGAGTAGACTTTTGCTCATAAAGACAGTGATCTAAGGAATCACCACCTTCTGGTGCTCATCTTTTGTTCTCCTGAAATCATGTGTGGAGAATATTAACTCGATGTGCAGTCTTTCCTATGGAAAGGAAATATGGAAGCTCACAATACGGCAAGGGTGGCATGGGCAAATGTGGTGAAAACAAAGGAGCAAGGAGGGGGACAAAGATATCCAGATATGGAATAAATCTTGTGCTTGAGGTTGATATGGCTTCTCTTCTTCAGGTCGAACTCGGTAGGGGTATCCTGGTTTAAGGAAGTCATCCTCAAAGGATCAATAGGATACTTCTGGACCACAAACCCATCGCCAAAATTTTCATGGTTGGTTAACAAACTACTGAAGTTAAAGAATGTGGCTTAACCATTGATCCATCTTCGGGTTCAAAATGGAGAATGTGACAGATTCTGGATAGATCATTGGAGTCTGTACGGGAAGCTTCAGGATTACCTAGAAGGAGGGAGATCACGAATTGGCATCCCGAGAAACGCAACACTGGCATCACTGCATCGGAATGGAGTTTGGCACCTCCCCACAGCGAGAACGGAAAACCAACTACAGGTTCTCTCTTTCATTAATACAATTCAATTCAATGAGGGATCAGAGTTTTATGAATGGGAGATAAATGGAAAGGTTAGCAAAACGTTTAGCACAAGAGAAGTGTACCATTACCTGATGAGAGAGATAGATGAAGTTCCCTGGGCATTTTCTATCTGCCCCTCAAGAAGCATCCCTCGACAAAAATTCCAAACCTGGCGTGTGGCTCAGGACATGATCCCTACTAGAGATCGACTAACTCAATGGGGGCATTTAGGTACTGACAACGTGCAGGTTAAGGTATATAATTAAGCAAGATATCTATCAAATTAACCCTATAAACTACTATTGCCAAGAGAGGTCAAATTGTAGTACTTAGGGATTGAATCCACAGATAGCGAGGGCACACAATAGATTGTTGACTCCTGAACGTTAAACTAGGTAAGCTAAAAATAGGGGGGCGGGGTTGTAACGAGATTTATTCCAAAAGAAAATTTGCTACAGAAGTAAACTGATTTAAATAAGGAAATATAGATCTAGGGTTTTCTCGTAAGTGAATAATAATGAAATAGGATGCAAGGAATATGAAATATGCAGGGACCTTAATCACAATTCGATCCCATCTCGTTCTAACTCTCGTATGCGAACATAGGAAGAATACCATCGATAAACGGCTAAGGCCTAGTGTCGATCAACGGCTATCAGACAGGAAGTGCGTTTGTTAGGTTAATTAAACCAGCTCTCGCATGTATCTAACAGCCTAACTCAATTTAATCAATTCAGGCAAAGAACCTACTCTCGTAATTGTCTATGTCCTAGGTTCAGGGTTCTAGTTAGCTACTCTAGAATACAAGCATTAAACATAATTCCAAAGATGAATATCTTTTCATCCTAGCAATCATATTTTTGGGCTAATTCAACAATACCATAATGAACCCTAAATACCATGAAGAATTACTCAGACATAATCATAGAAGACTTGATAAGCTGAATAATAGAATGCATCAAATAGATAATGGGGTTCCAATAAAAATCTCTAAAAAAGTTCAGATCTTCTCCCCAAAACTACTAAAAACTCTTAACCAATATTATTCTATGAAATCTCTATCTTGTGGTCGTCTTTTCCCTAAACAGTGGCAAGACTTTATGAACTAGGTCAAAACTAGGTCAAAACTCGTCCAAGGGCATTCTTGTAATTTATCTTAATTGAGCTTGAAATCGATCATCTGCTCTGCGAGTAGACCATCTATAGGATAGTAGACATCATCCGTTACTGATGAGGCAATGTTTTGCTTTAAGAAGGGTCTGGTTCAAACTTTTATCGGAAGGCGTAAGTTTCCAAGAGCTAAAGAGCGTTTGTCGAGATTGATGGGCCAAGTTTTCCGTGCTAAGATGGCCAATGGTATTAGAAATGATTTTCCAATTTAGGTATCATTTGTGCGATGAATGTTTCATCTAATGTTTCCTATAGTCGTACAAAAGTTGTTTTGCTTTCGTATGATGAAGATAAAACCTAAGAGGCTCGATAAAGAACCCGTGCGAGATGACTGCCTGCCCGAACGGAACCGAGGGAGATGGGAGGCAGAAGCCAGAGAGCCACATGGCTAAAGAATAAGATCTGTAAGATCGTAGTGCAAAGAATTAAAGTTTATTTTTTTTTTGTAACGAGCCATATGACTTTGTTTTTAGCTATACGTAAATCGACCAAAACACTTCTCCGTAAACTTGCTATGTTTGTTTCCGAAAGTTTCTTTGCATAACTTGGTATGGCTATACGAAGGATGTTTCGTGTAAGTTTTATGAGGAGTGAATAACATAGAAGTAAATTGAGAATGTCTCTCACAAATTACTCGTGATATTTGCGAACGAGGAATGTGTTTTCCTCATTCTCTTTTCCACATTGCGAATTCGTTTTTCATGACACCGATCTTGTTTTCCCGTAGGCTCTTTCGTATAAAATGTTATAGTTATACGAAAGTAATGGATGATCGGTTTTATGAGGCATCACATTGCCTAAATGATTTTCTGTCTACTGCTGCGAGAGTTTGCTTTGTCGAAAGCGTTTTCTTGATGTCGAGTCAATTTTTTTTTTGAAGTATGGGAGTATACAAGTATAGTATACATACCTACTCCCTCCTTTTTTTTACGAAAGAAAATGGCTGAACCGATATTTTGAAGGGTTGTGTACGTTTTTTATTTCGAAGATTAGGATGATCGACAATCCAGGTCGGTTTAAAGACGGCGCTAGGATTCAGACTTGGTGACTTTTGGGTTGACCACCATGAATATGTCGGTTTTAAAAAAAATTCTTGGAACGAGTCGGTTTTAAGACGACGTTCACATTTCTAGTTCTTTCTTTCCTTAGGAAGCGAGCTGAGTGTGCGTGGCGATCGTTTCTCGGTTTTCGAGAGTTTAGATCGGTTTGCAAGATCTGCCTGAGCAGTCGCAGAACAATAGATCGAGACAGGAAAATGCGTAAGAATTAGTTCGCTAGACTATTCTCTTAGATCCTAAATTCCCTAAAAGTTTTATGGCAATCTCTGAAGCCTTTTTATTTTTTAGTACCTTCCTATGAAAATTCCAAGTCTGATTTCAAAAAGTTCCAAGCCGGCCATACCTTAGTTTTCTTGAAGGTTTGGGTTAACCTCTTCTCTGTTTTGCTTGGTCATCTCCCCTTCCTCTTCTCTTGTCTGTACGCCCCTTAAGAATGGTGTTTATCCTTTGAAACTTGACATTTATTTTCCAAAATTGACTTTTATCTTCTCCTGCAATTGACATTTATTTTCCGAAATTGACTTTTATCTTCTCCTGCAAATGAAAGATAGGCCGTCATAATATCACTGGGCTCGATTTTGTCTAAAATCGTAAATGTGATTTTAGTCGTATTTCAGACTTTTTTGGGCCGTTTTTCGACTTAAACGTTTTTACGATTTCTTCGAAAGAGTACCTTTGATACGACGTCAATTTTTATAGGAAGGTTCAAATTAATCGTATTGTTGAGTCGACTAGGGTGTCAAGTTAACCGTTGCCATTTTATAAGATCAATCTTAATTCATAAACAAGTCTTCACGGTTTTATAATAAAGTTCCAACGATAACTTCAATCAAGACGAAACAAGAGATGTTTCGATCGAGATTCAAAGGAGAATGCAAAGATGGAGGTAAGGGGGGAGTAGGATTCCCAAGAGGGCGAGTAGGATGCCCAAGAGGGCGACTAGGACACCCAAGAGGGCGACTAGGACGCCCAAGAGGTCGAGTAGGAGCAAGCCAAGGAGTTTAGGCGAGTCTTACTTGTTTTTTGTTGTAAAATCTCAATGGAAACTCCGATTGAGATGCAACGAAAAACTTTTCAAAAGAGAACACAAGGGATAAGCTCATCAGGGCTTGCCCAACTCGTCATGAGGCGAGTTGGAGGGAATAAATCCAACTGGCCATCGGGGCGAGTTGGACGGTGTGCGTCCAACTTGTTTTAATCGTAAAATCTCAACAGAAACTCCGATTGTGACAAAACAAAAAATGTTCTGATCAAGATTCAAAGGAGAACGCAAAGGTGATCCAAAAGACTTCTTTTTCAGTCCAACTCGCCCATTTGTCGAGTTGGACTGTGCATCCAATTTGTTTTAATTGTAAAATCTCAAAGGAAACTTTGATTGAGACGAAACGAAAAGCATTTCGATCGGGATTCAAAGGAGAACGCAAGGTTGATCCAAAGGACTGCTCGTTTGGTCCAAATCGCCGAATGAGCGAGTTGGATGTCTTGTTCATTCCAAATCGCCCGTTCGGCGAGTTGTATAGCTCGTTAAAACCAACTCGCCCTTTGGGAGAGTTGAATGGCTCGTTTGGTCCAACTCGCCCGTTCGGCGAGTTGGATGGCTCGTTTGGTCCAACTCTCTGAAAGAGTGAGTGAGACATCTTGTTTGGTCCAATTCACCCATTCGGCGAGTTGGACTGGTCTGACTCGAGTTTTGATGGTATGCTGGTGCGCTCGTTTCGTAAATCTTTTGAATTTTTTTCTAAGAAAGTTGTATCATAAAATGCTAACTCGTTTCACTTTGCGAACAATGTTCTATAAAATATTGCCAAGTTTGATTTTACGAAAATTTTGTTGAGCTTTAATACTACGAAAGTTATTCTGCGAATTGTCATGAGTTTAATTTTACGAAAGCTGTTTCGTAAAATGTAGTTTAGTTTAATTTTACGAAAGCCTTACGTAAGCGTGTTTTCATGTTTGGCTGTACGAGAGCCATTTTTTTTTTTTGGAAATTCACATTTTAGCCTCTGAAACATTGGTTGTGATGAGCTTAATTATCGGGAGTCGACTTAATCTGAGATTTTCTCATTTCCGGAGGATTGATCCGAGGGATTTTGTGTATTTTTTTACCGAAGTAAGTTTATGTGACACTCATCGAGAATTTACTGAATATGTCGCGTAGAATCGACACTTAACTTTTTACGAAATCTTAGGTTTCAAAAAACGCTTTAGCAGTGGGGGATACGATCTCTCGTTTTACTTAGTTTAGTTTTCGTCAGCCGTTTTAGGGTTCAAGTGATTCGATAGAGATCAACTTCGTTTCTTCGCTAGAGAGGTTACAAGGAATGAGAAAACCAGAAGAGATGAGGCAGTGAGGAGCTTCATTGGTACATGGTTTCAGAAGAGCACAAAATATATAGAAACTTGTTTTTCAAGTGATGATCCACCTCCATACTAGAAAGTTCACAACGTCGAGCTTAAGATTATTACCAAGCGCTGAGTGGGAGACAACCCACTGTGTATCCACCATCGAAACCATAAAGGCACCATCAGTCGACACTGGATCGCGACGATCGATCGACCCCTCACACCTACCATCGATCGACACTCTCTTACATGGATAGGTATCGAGTTTTCTACTTAAGCTATTTACTTATGATTTAATTTTTCCTAACCAATCCGGGATGGATTACACTGGGGACAGTGTAATTTAAGTCTGGGGGAGGTTTGCTAATGCTATTTGATTTATTTTGAGCCTTATTTACTATATATATATATATATATATATTTATGTATAAGTTTTTTAAAAAGTTTTATTGAGTCAAGAACGAGACTTTGATTAAGATTAATATTGACAAACCACAATTTAGCACCTTTATTAGAAGGTTGTTTGCAGAGATTACTAGAGATACCAAAGTGGATCATCCTGCCACTATATCACACTTGCTTAAAAAGTTTGAAGGAACCGAAGCTGATTTCCAACACTAATTTTGAAATTATTTGCTTGCTTTGGGGCTTGGTATACACTAGATCGGATTCCTTCTGCAAGTATGTAGGTACAAGTCATTGCACCTTTGGTTCATTTCTCTCTCTCTTCAGCATCTACCTAAAAACTTAAAAGATTGAGATGACTTCCCGAGATGCAGAGGGGTAGGTACATTACCGAAGACCCCACTATTCTAATTCGAAGGAACGATCACACATTGTTGGAAGAGAGGGAGGTACATTACCAATGACCACACTATTCGCCTACAACTATTCCCAAAAAGCAAAAGACTGGATCTGGTTGCTATACTAGGATAGTGTATATAAAGTTTTTCTGTGATTGACTTGATAGGATGTGGTTGCTACAAAGTAGGGTGATAGTTATACTTAGAAATTATGTGAGTCTCCGCTCTTCAAAACCTCATTCACAGGCTTGGTTTGCTTGAGGACAAACAAAAGGTTAAGTTTGGGGAAGTTGATATAGCCTATTTATTACCATTTTGGGTCATGTTATGGGCTCTATTGTGTGTGTCTAGGCTATGTTTTGGAGTATTTACAGGCCCAGGAATGTTTTGGAGATATATGGAGATAATTGGAGCTTTTGGAGCATTTAGAGGAGAAGAATTTGTAGCTGATCACTCAAGGAGTCGAAGTACAAGACAGTCGTCGATCCATGACACAACCTTGGCTTCTACCGATGTTAAAAGACCAAGGTCGATCGATGCTGCACACTTGCCATCGATCAACGTCCAAATCTCAGACAGCTGATTTAAATCCCAAGTTAGAGACAAATGACAAAAATGTCCTGAACGAGATTTGACCTCAGTTTTAGGGTTTTTATATTTATACCTTATGTATTGAGGAGAAGAGAGGACATGCCTGTGTGCATGAAGCACAGAGTTTTGTGCACATGGAGTTTTAGTTTTTATTATAGTTTTAGGGTGTTTAGGGGAAAAGATTCATAACTCCTTAGGGAGATTTGTATTGGAACCACAATATTCTATCTATGAATTATATTCAAATTATGGTCCTTTCTTTCATTATGTTTGAGTAGTTATCAACTAGATTTAGGGTTGAATGATAGCAATCATAGATTCGACCGAAGTAGGATTGCTAAGTTAAGTTAATATCCATCAATCGAGCTGTGCTTCATGCTTTCATTCTAAAGTAGCTAACTAGGATCTCGAAGGTCAGACATGGACGACAACGAGAGTAGGCTCTATGCTAGAATAGACTCCATTGAACTAGGATTTTAGGCGCATGCGAGAGCTGGTCTAATAAGTCTGGTGGACTTATCAAATTTCGTTCACACTTCCTTCTGATTTCATTGTCGATCGACATCAGGCCTTAGCCGTCGATCGATGGTCTGTCTTTTTGCCCGCATACGAGAGTTTGAGTTAAAAGAGTCAAAATAGTTAATATTTTAGCTCTAAAATATTTACATTTCCATACTTCCTATTCCCTATTATCCACTAGGGTTGAAACCCTAGAGCTAGCATATTTACATTAAGTAAGTTTATTAGCATATTTCCATATTTGCAGTATTAGCATATTTCCATATATGCATTATCAGCATATTTCCATATTGCATCCCCACTTATTGATAAGAAATATTTTCTTAATTAATTGTTCACCACTAGTATATATATATATATTTATATTCACCTAGCTTAGTCTTTAGAAATAAGAAATCTATTGTGTGTAATTTCTCTCTGTGGATTTGATCCTTAAGTACGATACCTGATCTCTCTTAGCAAGAGTATTATTTGTGTATTAAGATTAGGGTTAATTTGATAGTTAATTTTTTTAGGATATTTATAACCTACTAGAACAATAAAACACCACACATGTCAATTGTTCTGAGGACAACTCGATCTTTCAGAGGTTTTGATAGATGTCGATCAACAATAGGATTCTGTGTCATTCGGATCTGAGGTTGTGGTGTCGATCGACGCTGAGGTTTTAATGTCGATCGACACTGGAGTCAGATCACTAATACCAGCTTCTTCTGCTCTGCTCGGCTCAGATCCATGATGTTCATTACCTTTATGTGTAACCTCATATGTCTGTTGAACCTGAATATCTGGATTCTTAGAGTGACCGTTTAGTGTTTCACATTATCCATCAGTTTCGCATTCTCCATCCATCTCACTATAGGCAACACCCAACATCTGACTGAACTTAAACATCAGTTCCTTCTCCCTGCCTTTAACCATCATGTCTAACATATCATCAATCTTCCTATGTCGAGTTGCTACAGCTTCATAAAGAAATTTGTTGAGGAAGAAATTTTTTATGTCCTCCCAGCAGGTTAAAGATCCTAGCTTTAGTTGACTGAACCATCTAAATGCATCTCCAGATAGAGAGCATGGGAATATCTTGCAGATATTGTGGTCTACAACTATTTCGTGCTGCTCGCTCGCTGAGGATAGCTCCTCAAGTTCTTTGATATGGTCTCAGGGATCTTGGTAAGGAAGACCATGAAAGGGGTCCTGACTTCCCCAAACATACCATTCACGGCTCAGATCATACTCGTTCATCTCAACAACAACAATCACATCAGGGATCACAACACTTGCATTAATCAATTGTCCTATACTGTTGCGAGAACGACCTTCTTCGTCTCGTAAGATCCCATTCTCGTAAGATTCAAGTATAATCACTTCAATATCCTCTATCTTCTCGCAAGCGGTGTCGATCGTTACCGAGGAGTCAATGTCGATTGATGCTTGGTTTATGCTATCGATCGCTGCTGCTGGGAGGGTGTCGATCGATACTTCCCTCGTAGACTTACGTATCGTGCATGAATCAACAAGATCCTTCTTTCCCTGATACAGAAGCAGAAGCAAACGCTGTAGCAGATCAACCTGAAGCTAATGCCCAAGCTGCTCAGAGGACACTGGCTTACTACAACCATCCAGACCATTTCTACGACAATATATCTTCCATTCGCCCTCCAGATTTTCAGAGGAATGATTTTGAAATCAAGCCCGCCTTCTTCGGACTTGTAGCACATACATTTTACCATGGGTTAAGACATGAACACCCTATGGATCACCTGGAGTGATTTGAGGATCTAGTGACTGCTATCAAAGCCAATGGATTCCCCGAGGACTATCTCTTTTGTAAGCTCTTCAAGTACTCACTTGCTGGAGAAGCTTCATATTAACTTAAACAGTTACCACCAGGATCCCTGACATCCTAGAATGACATCAAGAATGATTTCTTGCGTAACTTCTTTGATGACACAAGAGCAGAAGATTTGAGGAGAAAGATTGCTAATTTTTTACAGGAACCCTCAGAATCTTTCAGAAACTCGTGGATGAGATTCAAATCATACCAAAGAGATTGTCCACGTCATGGGTTTAATGGAGTGCAACTTCTCAGAACTTTCTTTAGAGGTATTGGATTACAGTACCAGATGGCTTTGGACACAACTAGTAAGAGAAATTTCAGTGCTAGGAATTCTGAAGAAGCTACAAGGTTGATTGAGAATCTGACATCCAGCAGCATCACCAAGAACACAGACTTTGAAAGAAAGAAATCTACTCCAACTATGAGCAAGGGTCAGATTGAAGAGGTGAAGGCAAAACTGGATAATGTTCAAAAATTCTTCAGGAAGCAGGTCATTTTTGAAGAAGTAGAAGTAATAGAGTCTGGAGATGATGAGATTGAAGAAGAGGACGTGAACTACATTGATGGGAATGGTTTCCAGAGACAAGGGAATCAAGGTTTCAACAAGAAATCCTATAAGGATGGTCAAAGGAGTAACTTTAATCAGGGTTCACAGTGAAAGCCCTTCAACAACAGCATAACTTATGGATCATATTACTACCATAATACTCCTACCAGAGACTCATGAGATTTTCGTGTGGAAGGTTCAATGTCATTTGGCAGTTCACATTGATGTCGATCGACACTAAGCAACGAGCATCGATCAACAGAGAATCCTGCAGCATCTGTAGCTTCGTGTGAATCGACAAACATCGATCGACACCTACACAGGACAATCAACCGACATAGAGATAGAAGTATTGATCGACAATGTGACCTGAGCATCGATCGACAAATGAGAAAGCCGGTTCGACTGCCAAGCATCACTGCAAATTTGATTGTGCGTCCAACCAGAACGGTTCCAGAACAGAATATTGACACATCTGAAAGTATGGATCTTGATAGAGAAAAGGAGGGACACTCCAAGAGGAAGCAAAAGATCCCCAAACATCTACGCAGAGAAACAAATGAAAAAGAGATGGATATCTTTACCAAAAGAGTTTTCAAAATTCCTTTAGATACTCTTTTTGATGAAGCTTATTATACTCACAGGTTGTGGATGTTTTTCAGGGAAACAAGAGCAACGGATGATGATATAGAGGTCATGTTCAATCATCTTAGAGAAAAGATGAAACAGAGAACCTGTCTGAAGAAGAAAAGTGATTCTGGGAAGTTTGTGATTCCATGCTTTATCAAGGGAAACAAATACCCCAATGCTCTCTGTGATACTGGATCATCAGTGAACATTATGGCAAATGGCAGAGGAGCTGAACCTGAAAGCAGAACCCTCCAATGATTCCTTCACATTTGTAGACTGCTCAAAAGTGAACTCATGAGGGATGGTAAAAGATGTTCCAGTGCAGATTAACAACATCCTAGTTCCAATAGACTTCCACGTGATGGACATCATGATAGATCGAAACTATTCACTACTACGTGGGAGAGCATCCATGGTTACGTGGGAGCTATATGCGATATGAAATTAAACATGTTGTATCTATCTCTAATTGATCAACATATTTTCTATGAACCTTTCAAGAATAAGAACAAGGATACTCTGATTGAATTGTGTGATGATGCAGAACTTGTGGCCACATGCTTCTGCGATTATGACTTCAAAGAAGAGTAGGAGGATGGAGAATCGATCGACACCCAACCCATGACATCGAATGACACCTCGCAGTTCAGCAATCGGTCGGATCCACCCTTTGTTATCGATCAACACTCACATTCCAGAACCGATCAACGACTACCACACAGATGGTGGTTACAACACAGCCTACCCCGAGTACGACGAAGACTACAAAGAAGAAGATATGGTCGAGTACTGTAGTATTGATATGGAAGAGGCTAGTGTTTTTAATATTTCCCATTAACTCGGGAAATCGACATCGATCGACGGTAACCCTATGCCATCGATCGATACTGACCAAGAAGCAACATCCGAAGTAGATTCACCTGCAGAGCGAGAAGGAATATGGTTATCTATAACCAGACGAGTTTGGTATCATGAGAGATACAGACGGTCACGCAAGAGCTATGGATGGCAGAATACTAAATTTCACGAGGGAAGGATACAATGAAGATTACAGAGAGGAAGAACATATTGTGCAACAATCTGGTTATCGAGCATCGATCGATGGTCACCATACACCATCGATCGACACATGTCTAGTATGCGAAGGATACGATAAAGATTACAGAGAAGAAGAACATATTGAATATCGCGGCCTGGAATCCATTCCCAAGTATCCTGGATCGACGACACCAACCAAGCATCGATCGACGACACCAACCAAGCATCGATCGACAAACCCTTTCCAGAGGTACACAAATTTTGTCCTTTTGATGCCTACAAATTTCTACCATCGATCGACAAAAACATCAAGCCATCGATCAATTGGCGTTTCAAACAAGGTACGAGAGCTTTTGATACTAATGGCAACAAAATTTTCCGCTGGGAAAAGAAAGATGAGTATGGCATCTACAGAGATGAGAATGGTAATGCACAAGCTACATACGGAAGGGTGGTGAATGTGCAAAGCTACAGACAGAAGGGTAGAGTATGCACAAGCTTCATTGTAGCACATGGACTCAATTGACTGATGTGGCTCTTGGAAAATTACGTCTTGCGATAAAAAATATTTTCTCTTTAAAAAAGGTATTTGTGAAAATGTCTCTTTTAGTGAATGTAAAGATGTATAATGGTGCCAATAATATGGTAAACAATACAATAGCGGATAACATTTAATGAGATTTTTGAAATCTTCATTCTGCTATGGTTTATGTTGATTCAAGACCATCAATGTGACTCTATGGACCAGTTACTAATTAGAAATAATAAAGTTATTTCTTGTAAAAAAAACAGTTATCCGTTGCAGTTATTCAAATATTATTAGTTTAAAATTATAGAAAATAATGAAGTGCAGAAAATGATGTCATAAAAGTTAGATAATATCAAAATGATTAAGCACAAAAAAGAGAGTATAAGATTTACAATTTTTATCTATATTTGTACTTTAAAAAAGAATTCATTCCGATTGGATTATGATTTTTAATGTGATTGTGTAGAAAATAAGAGTACATAAATGAGACTAATATAAGTTTTTATTATTGTTTTTAAGTGATTGGGTAGACTAATAAGAAAATCTCTATGTTTCCTTTTTGATTCCTTACTCATAAGTGGTAGTCATATGGTGTAGAAGAAAACAGAAAGACACTTACCGTTTATCATAACAAACTATTAAGTTTTAAAAACTCACTTAGTTATTAACCAGAAGAAATATTTTTGTAAAGAAAATAATAGCAAAACAAAACAAAAGGAGAGAAAATAGGTTAAACTATTGTGTATTACGTAGACTATGAAAGTCTCTAAAAACAGATACAACAGGCACAAATTTTCTTTGTTGGGCTCAAAATAAGCTGCTGTTATTATAATCAAAACCGGAAGCAGATATACTAGGTATTAAATAAAACGTTTATTCAGTGCTATGTGCACGTCTCGAGATAACTTATGCCTTGCACGCAGCAGTACATTCTGCTCTGCTCTTGAAAATTGTTGTCTTGCGTTTGGAGGGATTGTGACAGTGAGCACAACGGCGCTCTTTGTCTTTAGCGTCGCAATTGACTGCTGAACAAAATGGGTTAGGTTCCTTACCCGCTTTAAGACCTTGGCCATCAACAACTATATAAACAAAAAGTAATAATAATAATATCATTTAGATATCATGATGTCATTGCAATGATAATGAAGATATTTTTTTTTTTTTGATAACCCAGTATCCGACCACTAAGCGTGATCGACTAGCCCACCGGGCCTAAGCCCACGCCATTACAGGATTTTTAAGCCTCCACTTAAGGGACCCTGGTTACGCTAGTGGTCTGGAGCGCCACATTACATCCGCATGTAAATTATGTGGTGGCCGGGCGTCGAACCCAGGGTGCCCGTATTGGAGCCTTTGACTTCCTCAAGACAACCACTGGACCAACTCGTCCGGTTTGATAATGAAGATATATGATGAACAAAAGAAACCTAGTATAAACATATACATTCATGAAGAGGAAATATAACAATCATCAAGATGCAAAAGATAGCAAGCTGTGATGAAGACATATCGTTCTTCGTGATATTCTTACAAGACACCTTTATTAGAATTTTAAATTTTAGGTTTACTAATTTGTTTGTTAAAATTTCTATTTAAGATGAAGATTCATTTATAGATAGAATAATGTAACTAGTAATGCATGTTGTGCATGGTAATCCTTAAAAAATGGTTAGATTTGTTTTTCTTCTAAATATTGTGTGGCTATATATTGGTGTTTAACTCTTTTTCTTTATTAAGTTGTTTATAGAAATTGTCAAACTATTGTGTGGTAATTATATTTGAAAATAAGAATATATTAAATGATTAACTAATAACTAAATAAACTATTTCTGTATAAATATTTGTGATCTTAGTAATGAGCCTCTTAAGACATTAAGACAGAAAATTTAGTAGTTTTAAACTATTTGAGCTACAAATGGTTTTGGTCAACTAACTAACTAAGTGTGCAAGAACTTGAGTGGTATTAATTCTTTTTTCTCCTTCGCGATTGTCATTCCAAAATTTGACCCCATCATGTTTTAATGGAAAAAAGAATGAGACACGCACAAAGAGTGAAAGAACAACATGTTTCTCCACTTGGCAAAGAAATATTATTCCTCTTCCAAGTATCAAAGAAAATATATGTTGTTTCATGTTATAGAAATTAAATTTATTTTAAAACAATATTGCAAAAAAATCCTGGATATATAGGCAGAAATAAAAATGTCAAAGAAAAAGTTATGTTGTTTCATGTGATATAAATTAAAACTATTAATATCAATATCGCAATTTATTCTTTTGACGAGTTTGAAATTTTAGTAAGGATATATATATATATATAATATTTCAAGCTAGCAAGCAAAGAATTTCCATCACCACAGACATATGGATGTCTCAAGTAACAAGTAAATAATTGTTTTTGATCAGTTTTAAAATTGTGTTTAATGATCTTTTTTATATAACTAATCTTTCATTTGTTTCTTACTTCGCGTAGGGGCTAGCTATATGGTCATAACAGCTCACTACATAGATGCATATTGGCGGTTAAACAAACTGATCATTGGGTTTAAATATGTAACCGATCACAAAGGTAAAACTATTGCATCTGTTCTCTTAGAATGCCTAGCTGAGTGGGGAATAGAAAAGGTGTTTTGTATCACTGTGGACAACACAAATGCGAACAGGAATGCTTTGATGCTTTTTGAAAATAGTTTCTCTCAGATATCTGATGAATCATTAGTTATGAAAGGGGAATTTCTGCATATGAGATGTGCTGGTCACATTATTAATTGATTGTGAAGGATGGCTTGGCTGACATAGGTGATAGTGTGACTGCAATCTGCAATGCAGTCTCATATGTAAGATCTGGAACTAATAGACAAAGAGCATTTGAGCTTAAAGTAGATTCTGGTAGGATGAAAAGAGGAAGTCTGTCGCTTGATGTTGTAACTAGGTGGAATTCAACGTACTTGATGTTGCAAAGAGCACTTATTTACAAAAATGCGTTTGATAAGATTGGTTTTGAGGACAAACCCTATAATGATCATTTCATGGAGTTAGAGAAGGAAAAAAAAAAGACTCGGACCTCCTATAAGTGAGGATTGGCGTGATGTTGAAAGGTTAGAGATGTTTCTTATTATATTTTATAACTCAACCTTAGTAGTCTCAGCATCTACCACGCTTAATGCCCATAAGTGTTATGGTGAGATAGTGAACATAGCATCCAATTTGAAGTTGCTTTTTAACAGCTACAATGTTGATTTAAAAGTTAAGGCTGAAGAGATGTTGATGAAGTTTGATAAGTATTGGGATGGGTTGAAGAACATCAACAAGATTTTAGTGGTGGCAAACGTCTTTGATCCTACCAGAAAGATGAAGTTTACAAAGTTATGCTTTGAGGATCTTTACGGGGAAGAAAGTATGGAGGCTAAAGAGTTATATAATTCAATTCTTAGTCTTCTAGCTGATTTGTTCAAAGAGTATAGTGAAAGAAATGGGAAACAAACTGAAGCAAATGTGCAATCATCTCAGTCTACTCAGTCAACTCAGTCTACTCAGTCTTCACAATCTCAAGAACAACCAACAGTAGACTTGCTTGATGATGAACTCGGTTACCACAGGATTGAGAAAAGGTACAACACACTGTTAAAGGAGAGTGGAATGAGAGACATCAATGAGATGGATGCTTACTTAAAGGCTGATGTTGAGACTTCAGATGTAAATGACTTTGATGTTCTCTCCTGGTGGAAAGTAAATTCTGGCAAGTACCCTATTCTATCACAGATAGCTCGTGATCTTTTTGCTATGCAAGTATCCTCGGTTGCATCTGAAAGTGCATTCAGCACGAGTGGGAGATTAATAGACCCACATAGGAGTTGTTTAACTCACTATATGGTTGAGGTTCTCATGTGTACAGAACAATGGATGAAACATGATATCAGGCTTGAATCAAAGGTGCTCACCAACGCTCAGATACTTGGAGATGTTGAGTACGAAGAAAAGATGGAGAGAGGTTTCTAACATTCTTGTATATTGCTATGTTTTTTCGTTTAATGTTTGTTAACACTAATTTTTGCATTACTTTAACAGAGTATGAACATGAATCACAACCACAAGACTAGAGAAGTAAGATAATATGGATTCGGTTCAGGTAATAACATTTTTTATCATCTGTAATATTTTTTGTTGTAATTTTTTTACTCTTCTAACATCAGAAATTATAACTTTTTTTGGTTTTATAGCAGGAGTGATAAGAAGATGGATTTCAGATTCTTGATGAACTAAGACTATGCTTTTGTTAAAGTTTTGGTTTTGAAATCGCTTTGCTACTTTGAGATTGCATAATATGTTGTTTTGTTTCAGTTTGGATCCATGTTGCGTATGAAAAATGTTTAATTTTGGTTTGAATGTTTGGAAAAAAATTCTAAGTATAGCCATTCGGTTAGTTTGGATACATCCGAAATAAACCGAACCCGAAACAAATATATCCGAAACCGATCCGAAATATAAAAATACCCGAATGGGTGCTAAACACATATACCGAAATACCCGAAAATCCGAATCACCCGACCCGAACCCGAACGGATATCCGAACGCCCAGGCATACAACTAAGTGTGCAAGAACTTGAGTGGTATTAATTCTTTTTTCTCCTTCGCGATTGTCATTCCAAAATTTGACCCCATCATGTTTTAATGGAAAAGAGAATGAGACACGCACAAAGAGTGAAAGAACAACAGGTTTCTCCACTTGGCAAAGAAATATTGTTCCTCTTCCAAGTATCAAAGAAAATATATGTTGTTTCATGTTATAGAAATTAAATTTATTTTAAAACAATATTGCAAAAAAATCCTGGATATATAGGCAGAAATAAAAATGTCAAAGAAAAAGTTATGTTGTTTCATGTGATATAAATTAAAACTATTAATATCAATATCGCAATTTATTCTTTTGACGAGTTTGAAATTTTAGTAAGGATATATATATATATATATGTAAATAATATTTCAAGAAAAAAGAGAAGAAAATAATATCAAAATTTTGGCAATAATTAAATATAAAATGACTAATCTACTAATAAAAAAACTAATATTTGCCATATAAATAATCTACCCAAATCCTTCACCAGAATCACACTTCTACGAAGTAGTGTGGGAACAGAAATTCGCACTGTCAATTTCCGTTGAATTAGGAACGCAAGGTAAACCCTAGTTTCCCAGAGGTCCCAGATATCTGCTAAACCACACGCCAATCAGTCAGAAAACAAAGTAAATATCGAAAAGCAAAATACGAATTGAAAAGAGAGCAAACAGATGTCTTATTCCCAATTTGTGTATGACCGTTTACAACAGGATAAAAGCCTCGCCTATGAGAGCTGTTGGCGATATACCTAGTTCTAACAACCTAAGACTGCAAAACCCTAGTTGAGTCGCAGCTCGAATAACAAAAATGTAAAGTTACCTAAATGCTTTAAGTGGTAAACTGTGTTTGCTATGAGTGGGGATTTTTGTGTGTCCCCTGCATCATCACCATCGAAGTCCTTATATACTCCTCCAAAGGTGATTTGCTATTTCCCCTTCCGCCACTGGTCGAATTTATCGCTTCGCGTAAATATTCCTTTTTTTCTCGATCTTCAAGATTATCTTCAGAAACTTAACATTTATCCTCCGATCTTGACATTTATCTTCTGAACTTAACATTTATCCCTTCCTGTAAAATAAAAGAAACCGTCAAAGTTTTGGCTTGACTTCAGATAAAATCGCGAGTAAGCCTTTGGCCGAACTTTAGACCTCATCGGGCCGTTTTCTGACTTAGGCATTTCTACGATTTAATCAAAATAGTATTGCTAAAACGACGTCGTCTGAGAGTTAGGATATTTTGTATGGAGCATATGAATCTAGGTGTTTAGTTAACCGTTATCGTCTCATATGATTTACCCGATCCTTTCTCGAGAAAACGAGTTATTTTGGTAAAGTTCCAATGTCAACCCTGATCGAGACGGAATAAAGATAATTTCGATGAAGTAGCAAGAGAGGGAGTTAACGAGGACGAGGTGAAAATGGATAGATTGATCCGACTTTCTTAACGAGCGAATCGGATTGCTCGTGCCATCCAACTCGCTTGTATGGCGAGTTGGTCAGCCTATGTGGCTTGATTTGCCTGTTCGACGAGCTGGACGTCTTGCTCGGCCATCTTCTTTGTACGGGGAGTTAAATGATTGAGTCTTTTAGTCATTTCATCGTATTTACGTTCGGCGATATGTTTTCCCTTTTTCGAGGCATTATCTCTTACTTACACAAAGAGCGTATTTTCCCGGTAGGTTTCAGACATTGATTCCGTCGTAACCGATTTTGACCCCAACAGTTAGCCCCCCAGCTCGTCCGAAGTGTGATGTTCTTCCGAGCATTTTTTAAGCATATTGGATGAATTAGGAGGAATCAAACGTCCAAAGTCTGGAGGTGAAATAGTGAATCCTTTCTTCTATAAGTATGTGGAGTGGTTTCACAGATTCTTCACATTTTCACAAACTCTTTTAAGAATCAAAAGATTTTCGCTTCTCATTCCTTTGATAAAAAGAAAGTTATGTCTTCGAGAAGAAAGTGTTCCTCAAAGTCTCGTGAAGACCGTTCTGTCTCTGATGGTTCCAGCTTGCAATGCAACGATGCTGTACCAAAAGTGGAATTCTCGGCTCACTCGGTCAACCTTGAAGAAGCCATGGCGTATTGGGCAGCCAGGGGAGACGTGAAACCCCTAGGCTTGGCATGTGGGCCTCGCCTCGGTTTCAATCCACCCCTGTAGAGGGTTGTCCAAGCAAAACCTGTCCGAATGGGCTGGATACCATCCGGAGTCACTGTCAAGTTCCTGAATCGGTCGATTTTCTTCTTCCGGAGGCTGGAGAGGTTGCTGAGTTTCCACCCGAGGGTTACTTTACGTGTTACAAGGTGTACTTGACACAATGTCATTTGTGATTTTCCATTCCCGAGGCCATAGCACGAGTTCTCGATCGTTCCAAGACATCGATTAGTCAAATAAACCATGCGGTCTACAGCATATTGTCGGGATCCTCGTGCTGAGTTACGAGCTGGGCATAACCCTCGACGCCAACCATCTTGATGCTTTGTTTAAACCAATCGGAAGTCATTCATTATTCTGTTGAGGCCTCGGTCGGGGATGACGATCATAAGCGAATTTGTGTCAAACTATCACGAATGGCGAAAGCACTCGTCCTGTTGATGATGCGTGTGTAGAAGCAAACGTCCTCTCCGCCTTTAGTACTAGATGAAGTATAAAAGGTATCCTTGGCCAAGTGTAGCCCCTTTTCTCTTCCCCCCTTTGTTTTGGTGAAGTTTGATTTCTAATATGTTTTGTTCACTTCTCATTTTCAGAGACCAATCTTTTTCCTCAGAGTCCGGACGGTCTGGTTACCATCTGAGACTTGCTTCGCGGTCGCTTGTGTTTTTAGCAACGTTAGCCCGAAAAGGATCTGTCGTGCCATTTCTCTCCACCATTCTCGGCACCGGTCATATCTACCAGTTGAAGAAGGATTGGAGGCGTCTATGGATGGATTTCATCCGTGCACGGCTCACACGAGAGAAGAAAGACCGAAGAATCGGAAGGAAAACCACATCGTTGTGAAGGATGAAGTGGTTAACGAGCGGTGCTCCTCCGATAATATACTAAGGGATTACCTGAACAGTCTGGTAGGCGGAAGTAGTGGCGAACGGGGCGATCTCGATGAGCTGTTTGGTTTTGATTATCCTCCGGGCGCAGGTGGATCTAGCGAGGCCCCAGAGTTTTTCCAAGCATCACTGATGGTCAATGGGATACGTTTTTTTATTATTATATATTTTATTTTTTGAGGGCTAATTTTTTCTTGACTTCGAGATATTTCACAGGGTCTTCTCATGATGAACCGTGCTTTTGATGCGAGCTGCCAAGAGGCACGCATAGCTCAGTTCAGGGACGAGACGGCCAATAACGAGATCGCTCGTCTAAGAGGTGAGCTGGAAAGTTCCCGTCGTCGTGAGAGGGAATCGGTCGCGATGGAGGTTCGTCGTGCCTATAGGTGAGGGAATTGAGAAACGGCCGAGGTCATGAAAAACCATCGCGAAAAGTTCTCGTATGAATTCGAGGAGCTTACGAAGGGTTACAAGGACTTGGGGGATTATCGCAAGTACCGCGGTGACGTGGGCGGACTATACCTCATGCAGGCTCCTGATTATTCGTTCAGTGCCGAATATGAGACCAGGCACATGAACGAGTAGGGATAGAGATTTTGTGATTCCTTAGATAGAAGAGAGGATTTGGGAGCAATGAAACCCGATTCCTGTTTCTCCCAAAACGGTGGAGAACAAGGCGGGGAATGCTGATGAGACGGGCGAGGTAAACCAGCCGATGGCTCCCCTGGATGTCAACGACTATTCGCTTGGTAGATCGATGACCAGGTGTTTTTATTTTAATGAGTAATTGCGAGGTTGTGACTGATTCGAGAATGCTTCTCTTCTATATTATTGTACTTTTTCTGTTTTATTCGTTCGTCGGCCGAATGTGGTCATAAGTACCGAGACTGGCCGGGTGTGGCTTTGAGTCCATGTATTTTATTAACTCTTATGCGAACAGTGCATGTTCTGATAAGTGGGTGTTTTCAGAAAGATGTGTGGGATCTGTTTTGGTGTAGAAAGAAAACTCGAGTTGTCATCTCGACCTCCTTCCTTTTTTTGTGGATCACCCTATTCGATGTTCGTGCAAGCTGTTCAAGGATTTTTTTGAAGTTTCGGGAACGTTTAGATACGGATGAAGAGACATGCTTTTAGGATCTCGTCTCTTTTTGATATCATGCCTTGAGACGTTAGAGACCAGTGTGCTTGGTTTAGGGCAAGACCTAGGTTTACTATCGGTTTAAGGCTTTGCGATGACTAATCGACTTTCGTTTTGCCTGTTTTTGATTTTAACCTGACTCCATACCGATTTAAAGTCCGCGATAGGTTCTCGGCTTATATGACTTGTCTGGTCGGAGTCGAGCATCTCTTCAGGGAAAATTTTCAAGTCTCCCAAAAGTGCTGACCAAAATTTCGAATTTCTTTTATAGTGCCATGTTTATCCTAGTCTTATGTGAGAGGATCTGTCCTTAGGACATATCTGGGTGCATTTGTGTA
Source organism: Moricandia arvensis (assembly GCA_905132765.1). Lineage (NCBI taxonomy): Eukaryota > Viridiplantae > Streptophyta > Magnoliopsida > Brassicales > Brassicaceae > Moricandia > Moricandia arvensis. The sequence goes on along the minus strand of CAJHQP010000580.1, from coordinate 137,629 downwards.
AGACGGCTAAAGTGCTCGGTGGGGCCAATTGCCGAGTGTTTTTGTAGTTGCAAATTGACTGGGGTGTATTCTCAAAAATGCAGATGACGTCTCGCCTATTTTTTTGGAAACTCCATTTCCATAAGTTATGCTTTGAGTATAAGGAACCAGGATCTCGTGCTTTGGTCGGTAGTTGATGACTCGACCAAGATAAGATGGTGTTGGTTGATCCGTTTCGAGGCAGAATGATTTTCCGCAAGCTTTCGAGGCAGAATGATTTTCTGCAAGCTTCCGTTTATGGGATGGTGCGATAATCGTTCTGCTTGTGTACAGATGTATAACATAGTCTTTCTTTGCGGATGATGGGCAATTTACGAATTTGTAAAGAAGTCTTTATTGTCAAAGAAGTTTTTACAATCTCGAGTACAATGCATCAAAAATTTTGTTTCTTAATGTGGAATATACGAGTCTTCGTATATGTACACACTCCCCCCCCATTTTTAGAGAGGGGGATAGCTGAACTCGCCTTTTGGCGAGCTGCATACACACCTCTTTCTAGGATCAAGCCATATCGTAGTTCTGTTTGTTTGGGCGAGTCTTTTTATCTGGCCGTCGTGTTTGTGTCGACTGCCTCAGTTGCTGAGTCGACGTCTTCTGTTGGACTTGTCTTTTTTGATGGGATGGACACGTTGGGAACTGGTTGTTCGCTGGCCGTTTCTAGGATCAAAGGTTTTGGTTCGTCTTTGCCTGAAGTACTTTCGCCTGATGCCTGGACTATCTTCGGGCGCTTGACCTTTGTCATCGTGGTGTTGGTGATTTGTCTTAGCTTGTGCTCAGCTAGGAAGCAGCGTCTCGACTGATTCTGGCAGCCCCAAATTACGTCAATCCCGTTGTGAGTTAGGAACTTAATGCCTAAGTGGTAAATTGATGGGACTGCCTTCGTGGTGTTCAGCCAAGGCGTGCCCATGATGACGTTGTAGATGGCTGGGTGGTCGACGACCGCAAAATTGACGATCTTGGTGACTTCTTTCGCTGCAATGGGTAACTTGATAGATTTGAGGGTTATTGATGTTGTGCCAGAGAAACCGGTTAGCGGCTTCGGAGCTGGTACAACTTGGCCTAACTCGATGTTCATCCGTTTTAGAGAGTCACGAAAGATGACGTTGACTGTGCTGCCAGTATCGATGAGAACCTTAGCAACCTCGAGATATCTTATTACGAGATCGATTACGAGTGGATCGCTTTGTGGCTGGTCGATTCCTCTGGCTTGTTCTTCGTCGAAAGTGATTTCTCCTTTTGGAATGTCATTGATCGTGAGACAGGTTGTCGAGTATCCGCTTTGCGCTGATAAGCTTTGATGGCCGAGACAGTATCGCTGCAGAATTGTGACCCGCCGATGATCATGTTTACCCTTGCGACGATTTGCTGTTGTTGCCTTTATCGTTCTGTCTTCTTCCGCGTTTTTCTGCCGATTGGTCCCTTTGGGAAGGTTTCTCTGTTTGAGGTGTCCTGTTGTTTTTTTGGGGGCGGGCGATCTAAGTCGCAGATGAGATCTTTCACACTGGAAACTTCTAAGAGTTCTTCGGAGTGCAGCTTCACGGCCAATCTCGCGCCGGGAATTTACAGTTAATGGTCGAGTGTCCGCGCGTTTGGTGAAAGTCGCAGAAGGCGTTTTTCTCATAATTCGGATTTCGGGTCCACGTATTACCCGTCATCCATCATTTCTCCGATCCAAAGTCTACAGCGTAGCTATGAACTCCCTGCGTTTCTCCATCTCCGCGTTGGGCGCTTCTGGCATTGCGAGGGTTTTTCTTTTTTGACTTCTTATCCGGTCCTGGATCATTCGATGCATTCTTTGTTGGATTCCATTTCTGGGACAGGACCCTCGTATCTTCTTTGATGATAATGTAATCCGTGGCTTTGTGAAGCGCTTCTTGGATTGTACAAGTCTTCTCCAGAGTTATCCACTTTCTGAACTTCGAATTGAACCAGAACGTTTTTCGAAGTGCGTCTATCGCGACTTTGTCGCTAATCCCGCTGACTCTAGCCATGACGGTTTAAAACCATTTTATGAAGTCGCGGAGAATTTCGTCCTCTCCCTGGGACAAGCTCTAGAGATCTACGTAGGAGGTTTCTCGATCTATGAACATCGAGTATTGTTTAAGGAATTCCGAGACGAGCTTGCGGAAGCTTTAGATAGAGTTTTGCCTGAGGCGAGAGAACCATTCTAGCGCTGCTCCGCCAAGGTTTTCTACGTAGAGGCGGCATTCACCAGCTTCCCTCTCGTTTTATCTGAATCTGGCTCTACCCATCGCGATCGAGAAGGCCTGTAGGTGTGCCTTAGGATCAGTAGTTCCGTAATATGGCATCAATTTAACCTTCACAGGATCCGAAACCCTAGTTTCGGTGATATGAGTAGTAATGGGTATTTTACGAGCTTCTTAGAGCAGTAGATTGATCTCTGGTGCGGTGCTAGTAGTGTGGTGGATTTGGGACTTCATCGCCCTTACTTCGGCCACTGTTTTTATGAGATCATCGCGGAGATCACGGATTCGGAACTCTTGCTAGCAGATTCCGACTTTGTCGGCGTTTGCTGCGAGCTCTCCGAGTTTACTCTCGGGCCAGTTCCTTCTGTTGTTTCTAGAAGTTAGCTTCTTATTCTTCATTCATAGGGTTGTCAAACTGGGACTCGTCCCGAGTTGCTCGACTCCTTGTGCGGCGCGGATGTATGTCTGTGTCTTCGTCCGTAGGTTACGATTGACTGCTAGAGTCCATGTTACCGTGTTCAACTTCTACGCCTTCTTTATCTTCCTCTATAGGAGGAAGGTCTCCCAGGTATTTCCGTGTCGGCGCGGGGGTTACTTTGTCAGGGTTTTGCCCAGACGGTTTTCCTTGCGCGTTATCGGACCGGTCCAAAGGTGTTGCGAAGTCGAGTCTTCTTCCGCGGATTCGGGTTATTCATCGCGGAAAGATGGCCATGTTCCTTGCTGTGAGGGTTTCAACCTTTTTAGCGAGGGAGTTCATGACCTTATCCGGTTCTGCCGACTTCTTCTCAAACGTCGAGAAAATATTCTTCACCTCCTCGAATGCTGCGATGTTTGCGTCGGCATTGACTGGAGTGACGTTCGTCGCTGGAGTGTTTTTAACGTTTTCGTCGATGACGTTATCTTGACGAGGCTGTTGGTTATTGAGATCTGACATAGTTTGACTGAGAGTTGATGGCTGAGAGTTATATTGATTCGTACTCCCCCATCCTTCTAGCGCCAAACTGTGGGAACCGAAATTCGCAGTGTCGATTTCTGTTGAATTTGGAACGCAGGGTAAATCCTAGTTTCCCAGAGGTCTCAGATATCTGCTAAACAACACGCCAATCAGTCAGAATACAAAGTAAATATCGAAAGCAAAGTACGAATTGAAAAGAGAGCAAATAGATGTCCTATTCTGAATTTGCGTATGAGCGTTTACAACATGATAGAAGCCTAGACTATGAGAGCTGTTGGCGAGATCCCTAGTTATAACAATCTAAGACTGCAAAACACTAATTGAGTCGAAGCTCGAATAACAAAAAAGTAAAGTTTCATAAATACTCTAAGTGCTAAGCTATGTTTTTTTTTTTGAGTGGGGATTTTCGTGTGTCCTCTGAATCATCACCCTCGAAGTCCTTATATAATCCTCCAGAGGTGGTTTGCTCTTTCCCCTTCTGCCCTTGGTGGATTTACCGCTTCTCAGAAATATTCCTTTTTTCCTCGATCTTCAAGATTATCTTCAGAAGCTTAACATTTATCCCCAGATCTTGACATTTATCTTCCAAACTTAACATTTATCGCTTCCTGCAAAATAGAAGATAAACCGTTACAAAGTTTGGGCTTGAGTTTGGATAAAATCGCGAGTGGGCCTTTGGCCGAGCTTTAGACTACATCGGGCCATTTTATGACTTAGGCATTTATACGATTTAATCGAAATAGTATTGCTAAAACGATGTCGTCCGGGAGATAGGATATTTCATATGGAGCGTATGACTCTAGGTGTTTAGTTAATCGTTACCGTCTCATGCGATTTACTTGATCTTTTCTCGAGAAAACGAGTTCTTTTAGTAAAGTTTAATGTCAACCCTGATCGAGACGAAACAAAGATAAGTTAGATCAAGTATCGAGAGAGGGAGTTAACGAGGACAAGGTGAAAATGGATTGATTGATCTGACTTTCTGAACGAGAGAATCAGATTGCTCGTGCCATCTAACTCGCTCGTATGGCGAGTTGGTCGGTCTGAGCCGTTCAACTCGCCATACTGGTGATTTGGTCAGTCCGAGCCGTCCAACTTTCCATACAGGCGAGTTGGTTAGTCCGAGCCGTCCGGCGAGTTTGTCGGCCTATGTGGATTGATTTGCCCGTTCGACGAGATGGTCGTCTTTCTCGGCCATCTTCTCCGTCCGGGGAGTTGGATGATCGAGTCTTTTAGTCATTTCGTCGTATTGCCGTTCGGGAGATGTTTTCCCTTTTTCGAGGTATTATCTCTTTCTTACACAAAGAGCATATTTTCCCGGTAGGTTTTGGATGTTAATTCCGTCGTAACCGATTTTGACCCCAACAAGTAGCATTAACATAACATCAAGAAGAGCCAAGAGCCGTAAAGGCACTATATGAATAAGCCAAATGAAGCAAGCAAGCAACAATAACATAAGAAAGAAATCATAGAAGGGCTAACCCATTCAAACCAACCTCCAGCTTGAGTGAAACCACAACAAGAACACCAAACCTCCGGAGATGACAAGAACCACTTACTTGAACTGGACCCAAACTAAAGGAACATACCCTCATTGCTTAAAACTTCTTCACCACTGACAACCATAATATGATGAAGACCAATTTTATAGTCGAGATAACAATGACTTTAAGTTAATCGTTATCGTTTCATGCGATTGATTCGAGATTAAACAAGAAAACAAGTCTTTGCTATTTATATTGTAAAATTTCAGCTCTAATTCCAATCGAGACAAAACATGAGACAGTTTGATCGAGACAAAGCCAGGTTGATGGCGAGAAGGAGAAGTAGGCATGGTCGCCTGGTGGTTGACGAGGATGAGTTGGAGTCGTCAACTGCTGGAGCGGAAACGCAGAGATGACGAGACATGTAGAAGATGGACTCTTCGCCAGCTAGCTGTTGGGGTCAAAAACGGTACTCTTGAAATCAGCATCTAAAAATCGTGTTTCCATACGAATGCAGTCTCGAAATTGTCTCAAAGAAAATTTTCAGGCCAAAAACTCGAAAGGAAGAAACATAGACTGACAAACTCTCCAAACGGGAGAGTTGGACAGCACGGACCAACCAACTCGCCCGTATGGCAAGTTGGGTGGCACGAGCAATCCGATTAGCTCGTTTGGCAAGTCGGATCAATCAATCCATTTTCACCTCCTTCCCATTAATGCCCTCTCTTGATACTTAATCGAACTTATATTTGTTCCGTCTCGATCATGGTTGACATTGGAACTTTACCGAAAGAACTCTTTTTCTCGAGAAAGGAATGGGTAAATTGTATGAGACGGTAATGGTTAACTAAACATCTAGAGTCACACGCTCCATATGAAAGATCCTAACTCTTGGACGACGCCGTTTTAGCAATACTATTTCGATAAAACTATAGAAACGCCTAATTCAGAAAACGGCCCGATGGGGTCTAAAGCTTGGCCAAAGGCCCACTAGCGATTTTATCTGAAGTCAAGCCCAAAATTTGTGACGGTTTATCTTCTATTTTGCAGGAAGGGATAAATGTTGAGTTCGGAAGATAAATGTCAAGATCAGAGGATAAATGTTATGTTTCCGAAGATAATCTTGAAGATCGAGGAAAAAAGGAATATTTCCGCGAAGCGATAAATTTGACCATGGGTAGAAGGGGAAAGATAAAACCGCCCCTAGAGGAGTACATAAGGACTTCAAGGGTGATGATCCAGAGTATTAGAATAAACAAGAAAAATGCTAGTGATGGAATTCACACTGGCATGTCTCAGGAAAAAGGGTGTAAATTCCTAACCATGAAGAATTTGACCATGCAACCAATTGCCCTACATTCTAAACTCATCAAGGTCTCGCGGCGAATTGGAATCAGTCCAAAAAGAGTTATGGTTTGGAAGTTACACCAGTTACAAGTTGCTGCTGTTCTGCTGCTCGCTCCAGCAAGAGAGATTTAATCTAGAGTGGCTTGGAAGGCAAGGGAACTGAGAGGCTTTCTCAGGTCAACCTGAGCACGCCTAAGAAAGCTTCTAGAAAGGGATTTGAAGTTTGAAGTTCAAATGTGGATCTACAAGTTCAAATTTGAATTAGAGTTGTTGGGAGTGGATATTACTATTCCAAACCCAATTATGATGTTTTGTGTCCCCTTGCTTTGTCTCTTTGTCTTCTGAGTTTCCATATAGAGACTCCTATATATGTTGTTGCTAGTATCTGAATGCAAGCAAGGAAAAAAATACATTTTCCTCATTAACTCTCTCTCACTCTCAAATCACTCTTTCTTTCTTTCTCTTATTTACTCTCTTCACTTGTTCTTCATTGTTCTTCATTTACTTATATGGTATCAGAGCTTTAAAGCTCCTGATTTCCTAATACACTTCCGCAACATCACTCTGTTTACTCTCCTCAACATCACTTCCGCAACATACACTTCCTAATACTCTACAAGAAGTTTGTTTCTCCTTTTATCTACAAGAAGAAGATGGAGCAGCAACAATACAAGACTGTTATGATTCCGGCTACCCTAAAGGGAGCTAACTACATTACCTGGTCAAGACTGGCTAGGACTGCACTTGGAGGAAGAGGCTTATGGGGGCATGTCACTACAAGTGAGGCACCAAAGCAAACCGGCCAAGGAGTTGGCGGCAAGGAGATAGTAGAGATAGATAAAGGCAAATGGGAACAAGAAAATCTCATGGTGCTGTCTATTCTGCAGAGCTCACTTGACACGCCTATAATGGAAGCTTACTCCCACTGTGAAACAGCAAAACAGCTTTGGGATACCTTACAAAAAGTCTATGGTAACACTTCAAACCTTACTAGAATTTTTGAAGTAAAGAGGGCCCTTAATAATATGCAGCAAGAAGAAATGGATCTTACCAAGCATCTTGGCAAGTACAGCCAACTCTGGTCAGAGCTTGAAATGCTAAGACCAAGCTCCTCTGACCCTGCTGTCCTTGAAGATAGGCGTGAGCAGGATAAAGTGTTTGGACTACTCCTCACACTCAATCCAAGCTTCAGTGACCTTCTCAAGCACATCCTTCGGTCCAAGGAACTGCCAAGTTATGATGAAGTATGCTCTCAGTTGCAGAAGGAGCTAGGTTCAGAAGGTTTATTTGGTGGAAAAGGGGAGCTAACCATGGTCCACAAGGCTGAGAAGATGGAGGAACTCACAGCCAACAAGGCTTACTTCAAATCAAGAGGTGGTGGAGGAAATAAACAAGTTTCCTGTGAGCATTGCAAGAAGGAGGGTCACTCCAAAACCAACTGCTGGATTCTCCATCCTCATCTCAGACCTACTTCTGCTAACAGATACAACAGACCTAAGGCTCATGAAGCTAGAGCTCAAGAAGGGTCACAATCAAATAATGCAGCTTTGAGCATGGGAGGAGATGGGAGAGCTATGGCAGCAGCTTTGAGCATCGGAGGAGATGGGAGAGCTATGGCAGCAGCTTCACATGCGGTTGGGTCAGGATCTCAAACCACTCCTCAGCCAGCCAATGATGACACCTTCATCCGCAAGTCAGACTTTGAGGCTCTCATAAAGGCTATCAATGCCAATTCTGGTAACCTTAGTAATTATGCTTTAAAATCTATTCTAAATTCATCTGAACCTACTAGGCCTTTGATAGTTGACTCAGGAGCTACACATCACATGATTAGAGATGTAAAACTCATAAGAAATGTCAAACCGGCTCTAGGTAGTGTTTTGATAGCAAATGGAGATAGTATACCAATTAAAGGCATAGGAAGTCTGAATCTATTTGATAAGGAATCTCAAGCTCTTTATTTACCTACTTTTACCTCTAACCTATTGTCTGTAAAGAAGGCTACTAATGATCTCAATTGCAATGTTATTTTTAGTCCTAATGAAGTGTGCTTTCAGGATATTAAGACTAATAAGGTGCTGGGAAAAGGTGTGAGCAAAGGAGAGCTATATGTCCTAGAAGACACCAAGAATAGATCATATTTACCTTATGCTTTTAAATCTACTTCTGCATTATCTACTGATGTGTTATGGCATGCTAGATTAGGTCACCCTCATTCTAGAGCTTTAGCACTGATGTTACCCAATTTATCTTTTAAAAATGAAAGTTGTGAAGCGTGTATCCTTGGGAAACATTGCAAGTCTGTTTTTCCTAAGTCCATTACTATCTATGAAAATTGCTTTGATTTAATTCATTCTGATGTTTGGACTGCTCCTTGTGTATCTAGAGAAAGCCATAAATACTTTGTTACATTCATAGATGAAAAATCAAAGTTTACTTGGTTAACATTAATTCAAAGCAAAGATAGAGTTTTAGAAGCATTTATAAACTTTCAAAACTATGTGACTAACCATTTCAACTCTAAGATTAAAATTTTTAGGTCAGATAATGGTGGAGAATACACAAGCCATGCCTTCAAAAATCACTTGGCCAAACATGGGATCATCCACCAAACTAGCTGTCCTTACACCCCTCAACAGAATGGTGTGGCTGAGAGGAAGAATCGACATCTGATGGAAGTAGCAAGAAGCATGATGTTCCACACCAATGTCCCTAAAAGATTTTGGGGTGATGCTGTGGTTGCAGCATGCTACTTGATCAATAGGATTCCTACAAAGATACTCCAAGATAAATCTCCATTTCAGGTATTACACAAAACTAACCCTCCAATAGATCACTTACGTGTGTTTGGATGTGTGTGCTATGTTCTGGTACCAGGTGAACAAAGAAACAAGCTAGATCCTAAAAGTGTCAAGGCAATGTTCATTGGCTATTCCCACACACAAAAAGGGTACAAATGCTACTGCCCGGAATCTAGGAGAGTTCTAGTATCAAGGGATGTGAAGTTTGTTGAGGAAAAAGGGTTCTATGAGGAAAAGAGCTGGGAAGACCTCGAAGATTTGCTCCACGGAGGATCAGATAGGGCCACCAACCTTCGGATCATCATGGAAAGTTTAGGAATCAGTCCCTCAGCACCTAAAAATCCCATGGATACTTCAGCTGATGGTGAACCAAGTCTTGATCAACCTGTTGTTGAAACGGTCCATCCTGATCCTGAGGGGGGCAATGAGACTGAATCATCCCAACAAGAAGATGATTCAACAACAACACATGACATACATGATCAAGATGGAGCTGCTGATTCTGATCAGGCCAGTGGAAAACAAGGATTGGAAGAGGAGCAATATATTCAACCATTAAGAAGAAGCGCTAGAATAAAGCAAGTGGTAGAGGAGCAACAGATTCAACCATTAAGAAGAAGCGCTAGAATAAGACAAGTGTACTTCAACAGCAATGCAGTGGCTCATCCTATCCAAGCAACTTGTTCTTTGGCAAGTTATCCTCAAGAGCATGCAGTCTTCTTAGCTAATCTCGATCAAGAATTCATTCCAAAGACCTATGAAGAGGCTATGGAGGATGAAGAATGGAGGGAATCAGTGGGAGCTGAGATGGGTGCTATGGAAAGAAATGACACATGGTTTGAGGCTGAGTTACCTAAAGGCAAGAAAGCTGTGACCAGCCGGCTTCTCTTCACCATCAAGTACCAGGCCAATGGAAAACCAGAGAGGAGGAAGACAAGGTTGGTTGCAAGAGGATACACTCAGGTCTATGGAGAAGACTATCTTGATACTTTTGCTCCAGTAGCCAAGCTTCACACCATAAGGATTATAATATCAGTGGCTGTGAACCTTGAATGGGATTTGTGGCAAATGGATGTCAAGAATGCATTTCTACAAGGAGAACTGGAAGATGAGGTCTATATGAGACCACCACCAGGCCTAGAAGACATGGTAAAACCAGGGAATGTCTTGAGATTGAAGAAGGCCATCTATGGCCTAAAGCAGTCACCTAGAGCTTGGTATCACAAGCTAAGTACAACTCTCAATGGAAGAGGATTTATCAAGTCAGAAGCTGATCACACACTCTTCACTCTCACAACCCAACAAAGTATTGTGGTAATCCTTATCTATGTTGATGACATAATCATCACTGGAAATGACAAGGAAGGTATCATCTCTACGAAAGCTTTTCTTAAGTCTATTTTTGATATTAAAGATTTGGGTGAGCTAAAGTACTTTCTAGGAATAGAAATATGCCGATCCAAGGAGGGGCTGTTTCTATCCCAAAGAAAGTACACACTTGATCTATTAAATGAGGCAGGAAAGCTTGGAGGAAGAATAGCCAAGACACCACTTGAGGAAGGATACAAAGTTGTACGTGAGGGGGAGTTTGAAGATGAACCATTTGGAGACTTTAAACTCTATAGAAGGATGGTGGGGAAGCTTATCTATCTAACCATCACTCGACCCGATATCTCCTTTGCTGTGAATCAAGTTAGCCAACACATGCAAGGTCCCAAAGTTCATCATTGGAATATGGTGGGAAGGATCTTAAGGTACCTAAGCAAAGCTCCGGGACAAGGTGTATGGATGGGATACAACAAGAGCACAGAGATAGTGGGATACTGTGATGCAGATTGGTCTGGTGATAGAATGGATAGGAGATCTATCACAGGCTATTGTACCTTCATTGGAGGCAACTTAGTCACTTGGAAGAGCAAGAAGCAAAAGATTGTGTCATGTTCAAGTGCTGAAGCAGAATATAGAGCAATGAGGAAGCTTACAAGTGAGCTCATTTGGATCAGGAATCTGCTAAGAGACTTGAACATAGAGACAACAACACCAATCACAATGCATTGCGATAACCAGGCAGCTATCCATATAGCATCCAACTCAGTCTTCCATGAGAGAACCAAACACATTGAAGTGGACTGCCATAAAGTGAGACAAGCCGTGGAACAGAAGATCATTCTCCCTTGCTATAACAGAAGTGAGGACCAGCTAGCTGATATCTTCACTAAGGGAGCAAGCACTAAGGTCTGTGAGTTCATACACCCAAAATTGGGACTCATAGACCTATCCAGAGCATGATCTCCTCTCACCATAAAGCATCTACTCTTTTTCCTTGTGTGGTTTTATCCCATAGGGTTTTTCATACAAGGTTTTAATGAGGGATGTCTTTATGGTGCTCCCAAGCTTCACCATACCTTATGGTCAAGCTTGAGGGGGAGTATTAGAATAAACAAGAAAAATGCTAGTGATGGAATTCACACTGGCATGTCTCAGGAAAAAGGGTGTAAATTCCTAACCATGAAGAATTTGACCATGCAACCAATTGCCCTACATTCTAAACTCATGAAGGTCTCGCGGCGAATTGGAATCAGTCCAAAAGGAGTTATGGTTTGGAAGTTACACCAGTTACAAGTTGCTACTGTTCTGCTGCTCGCTCCAGCAAGAGAGATTTAATCTAGAGTGGCTTGGAAGGCAAGGGAACTGAGAGGCTTTCTCAGGTCAACCTGAGCACGCCTAAGAAAGCTTCTAGAAAGGGATTTGAAGTTTGAAGTTCAAATGTGGATCTACAAGTTCAAATTTGAATTAGAGTTGTTGGGAGTGGATATTACTATTCCAAACCCAATTATGATGTTTTGTGTCCCCTTGCTTTGTCTCTTTGTCTTCTGAGTTTCCATATAGAGACTCCTATATATGTTGTTGCTAGTATCTGAATGCAAGCAAGGAAAAAAATACATTTTCCTCATTAACTCTCTCTCACTCTCAAATCACTCTTTCTTTCTTTCTCTTATTTACTCTCTTCACTTGTTCTTCATTGTTCTTCATTTACTTATACAGAGGACACACAAAAATCTCCACTCAGAGGAAACAACTTAGCACTTAGAGCAGTTAGGCACTTTATGTTTTTGTTATTCGAGCTGAGACTCAACTAGTGTTTTTCAGTCTTAGGTTATTAGAACTAGGGATCTCGCCGACAGATTTCATAGCCGAGGCTTCTAGCCTGTTGTAAACGCTCTTACGCAATTCGGAATAAGACATCTATTTGCTCTCTTTTCAATTCATATTTTGCTTTTCGATATTTACTTTGTATTCTGACTAACTGACATGTGATTTAGCAGATATCCGAGACCTCTGGAAAACTAGGGTTTACCCTGCGTTCCTGATTCAACGACAATCAATAGTGCAAATTTCGGTTCCCACACTAGCGAAGAAGACAAGCTGGAATCATTGTCCGCTGGCAATGAGATACAGAAAAGATGGTCTCATCACCAGCTGGTGATAAGGACTAGCCGAAGCCATCGTCCGCTAGTGACAAGACACGGAGAGGGTGATCTGGTCGCCTTATGGCGACGAGGAAGAGTTGGTGTGTTCGCCTTTTGGCGGTGAGGAAGGAGCGTGGCCACCCACTGGGTGCAAGGAAAAAGTATGACCACCCACTGGGTGCCAACGTGACCGCCCATTGGCTGCTAGCGTGACCTCCTGCTGGCTTCCATCGTGACCGCTGGCTAGCTGTGAGGAAGGAGTGTGGCCACCCGCTGGCTGCCAGCATGGTGTCACCATGAGGGAAATTTGAGCCTCTATGGTGATGAGATGCACTGCCAGGCGATGAAAGACTGTTGGCCCATTTGTTGATTGCTTCGTGTACTTTTGGAACCATTTCTTTTATTTTACGGTAGCTTTTCCGTAAACATTTTCCGAAAGTTTATATGGAAGATAATCTCATAGATTATACTATGATGTTTTCTCGCGAAACTTGCTGAACTTTGTTTGACAGAATATTATTTTGTAAAAATCACAATTTATCGCAAAATCTTCCACATGAACATTTCTCCGATCATTTCATGCTTGGATAGAAACTCTTTTTATTCCTTGTCCGAGATGAAATAGACGACTGAAACACCGGCACCGGATCATGGCATCCAAGTCGTTATGAGAATCAGTAATAATGCTCAAGTCGTTATGACCGTCAATTGACAGTCCCTCGAGGGCATCTATCGATGGTCTGTCGCAATTATCATGAGATTTTAATCTCTCAAATCGAACAAAAATCATGAAAACAACAATTACAATCGGTTGATAACTCCTATTCTAGTAATCCATCACCCTAAACCATTCTAAATTCCAACTACTAGACTTAATTTTTTGATTTTTCTATCAATCCCTAGAAACTCCCTAAACTAAGAAATTTAGAGACCATACATTGAATATCGGTTGATTTACTGAACTAAGCAGATATAGGAGGTAAAATCAAGTGGATTAGGCTCAAAAACGAGCAAAATCGGCCAAAGATTGAGAGAGAAATTGGCTCTTAAAATTCGCAAGGTTCCTGTGATTATGGAAAGTGTTTATGAAAAAGGGTTTCGTCGAGCTTATACAGACTCAACGCTTCACCGTCGATCGATGGTCTCCTAGGGACGTCGATCAACGGTCGCTTCCCATATTTCATTTTCGTGCATAACTATATCTTTATGTTTTATATTTATGTTATATTTTTTTATTATTATAATTTATTATATTACAACTAAATTGCCTAAAAATCTTTCACAATTTTAAATTTTAAATTTAGAGATTCACAAGTGGATTGCCTCCCACTCATCGCTTGTTTAAGGTCGTAAGCTTGACAAGAAACTGGGCTCGTCAATCGGGATTTGGCATCCCTAGACGCATGTTCTGAGAATGCGGAATTTCAGCTCTAGCCCAGTAATGCTTTACTCTTTGCCCATTCACTGTGAAATCCTCCCCTTTTAGGTTAATCAGAACAATTGCTCCATAAGGTGTAACTTCTCTCACAGTAAAAGGTCCTAACCAACGAGAACGCAATTTCCCACGAAATAGAGTTAACTGAGAGTTGTACAAGAGAACTTACTTGTTAGGTGCGAAATGCCTAGAAATATTTTTTGTGTCATGATAGGCTTTAGTTCTCTCCTTGTACAATTTCGAGTTCTCGTAGGCGGGATACCTGATCTCGTCCAATTTGTTTAATTTGATTAATCTCTTTTCTGCAGCGGGTTTGGCATCAAAATTTGTTGCCTTAATGGTCCATTCTGTTTTGTGCGCTAGCTCAACTGGGAGATGACATGCTTTTCCATGGAGTAAATGGAATGAGGGTGGTTCCTAACGGTGGTTTAAACGCTGTTCAGTAAACCCATAGTGCGTCATCCAATTTTAAAGACCAGTCTTTGCGGGTTGATCATACCGTCTTTTCTAAATTTCTTTGATTTGACAGTTGGATACTTCTACTTTTCCGCTAGTCTGAGGAGGATAGGATGTTGCTACTCGATGGTGAAATCCATGTTTATTGAGTAGTTTTTCGAATACTCTATTAATAAAGTTGGTACCTCAGTCGCTTATTATGATTCGTGGTACTCCAAATCGGGAAAATATTATACTTTTGAAAAGTTTCACGACTACTGCAGCGTCATTTTTGAGAGTTGCTATTTCTTTAACCCATTTGGATATGTAATCTACAGTGACTAATATGTATCTGTTTCCGTGCGAAGAGGGAAAATGACCCATAAAGTTGATGCCCCAGCAATCAAACACTTTAACTTCAAGTATGAAATTCTGTTACATTTCGTGTCTCTTGCTGATATTTCCTCTCCTTTGATAGGGATCGCACTTTGCTATGTAGGCTTGAGCATCTCGAAACATGTTTGGCCACCAAAAGCCTGCTTGTAGAATTTTTGACATTGTCTTAAAACTGGCAAAATAACCAGCGTAATCGAATCCGTGACAATGATACAAAATATTTGCGGTTTCGCTTTCAGCAACGCATAGTCAGTATATGCCGTCAGAACAATGTTTGTAAAGGTATGTTTCGTCCCGGTGATATCTCCGAATTTCTTTCAGAAATTTCTTTTTGTGGTATCCTTTAAAGAGTTTTGGTTCTATGTCAGCAACAAGATAGTTCACTGTATCTGCGTGCCAGGGTCTATCAGAGGTGTTCATAGCACACAACCCCGGACTTGAACTTCTAACTCTGGGAGACTCATTTTTTGGTATCGAATGATCGCATCCGACATTTGCATCAAGTGGAATAGTCATCTCGTCTTGCTTTTCGGGGATGGCATCAATCAATGGTTCTTCGTAAGCATTGATCGATTCTTTCTCATTCGTCAAACGCACATGACCAATCAAAGTCGATTCTGCGTGGTAGACATTTTCTATAGGTAGGAAACCCTCGATAGGGATGTTGTCGTCGACTCTTATTCGAGATAGGTGATCTGCAACTTCGTTTTTCTGACTCTTTTCTTATCCTTGACTACTATGTCGAATTCCTGTAAGAGGAGAATCCATCTAATAAGCCTAGGCTTCACATCCTTTTTGTTCATTAAGTACTTGAGGGCGGCGTGGTCAGTATGGACGATCACTTTTGAACCGACTAGATAAGAGCGGAATTTTTTGAAATCGAATACCACAACTAGTAATTCTTTTTCTGTTGTCATGTAATTTCGTTGTGCATTATCGAGAGTCCTACTAGCGTAGTATATAGCATGCAGATTTCTCTCTTTTTTCTGTTCGAGTACAGCGCCCACAGCGAAATCGCTGGGTCGCACATCATTTTGAAAGGTAAACTCCAGTCTGGTGCTTGCACAATCGGAGCAGATACGAGGGCTGATTTGATTTCTTTGAAAGCTGTCAGACATTCGGATGTGAAGTCGAATTTCAGTTTTTTACATAGGAGTGCTGTAAGAGGTCTAGATATCTTGCTAAAATCCTTTATGAATCTTCTATAAAATCCAGCGTGTCCTAAAAAGCTTTTAACGTCCTTCATGTTTGTGGGTGGTGGTAAACATGTCATTGCTTTGATTTTTGCTTTGTCCACCTCAATACTGTCTGCTTAGATCTTGTGTCCCGAAACTATTCAACTGTTGACCATAAAATGATAATTTTCCCAGTTTAGGACTAGATTCTTTTCTTCACATCTTGCAACACCTTGCAAAGGTTATTCTGGCATATTTTGAAATCTGGGCCGAAAATTGAGAAACCGTCCATGATAATTTCCATGAAGTCTTCGATCATGTCAGTGACCATCATGCATCTCTGGAATGTTGTAGGAGCGTTACACACTCCGAAGGGCATTCTGCGGTATGTGAATGTTCCATAAGGACAGGTGAAAGTGGTCTTTTCATGATCGTCGAGATGTATGGGAATTTGGAAAAAATCCTGAATACCCATCGAGAAAAAAATAGTATTGATGGCATGTGAGCCTCTCTAACATCTTATCAATAAAAGGTAGAGGGAAGTGATATTTTCGTGTGCGGCATTTAGCTTCTTTTAATCGATAAATATTCTGTGTCCGGCCACAGTCCTCATTGGGATAAATTATTCTTTGTCATTCTTCACCACTGTGATTCCTCCTTCCTTCGGGACAACATGAATTGGACTAACCCATTTACTATCTGATATTGGGTAAATAACGTCTGCTTCCAGAAGTTTCATGATTTCTTTTTTGACTACTTCTTTTGGATTGGGATTTAACGTTCTCTGGTGTTCGATGGATGATTTTGATTCATCTTCCACGTGTATCCTATGCATACATAAATTGGGGGAAATTCCTGAAATATCATCTAAAAATGTTTGATATCCTTGCAATGTTTTCGCAACTTGTTGAGCAGAAGTGCTTGTCTCCGCTATTCAGGTTGGCATTGATGATGACATGATATGAGTTTTCATAAAGAAAGGCATATTTAAGCCCAGCTGGGAGCGGTTTAAGCTCAACCTTGGGGTGCTTTCTCCTTACTCTAGTCTCTGACTGTTGAAGGCTATCGATCGACGGTGGGCTCTGTCTGTCGATCGATGGTGGTCGATATCGATTTCTTCAATGTCGACGTGCATTACTTCTTTGGTGTTATCCATCAATCGTGCATATTCCTCAGCTCGATCATCCAACACAAAGATTTCACTTTTCAGAGATGTGATTTCTCTATCCAAAAGATCATTAGAACACATATCCATAAATGACTCTTCAGCTACTTCAGAAAGGTGATCTATATGGTAGGCTTGACCATCGATCAAGGGTTTCTTGATTATATTTTGATGTCTAAAACCATCGGTATATCACCGAGATTGAGACATATGCATCCTTCTTTGACGTCGATGATCGCTCCGGTTGTAGCCAGGAATGGTCTTCCTAAAATTAGAGGATTTTTGGGTTCTTGCTCATATCGTAGCACTACGAAGTCTGTACACCTTCTGGAATCCTAGTGGATCTATCGGCTAAAACGAGAGTGATCCCTGTAGATTTGAGTTGAGTTAGCCTGAGGGCTATTCCAACTGAGTAAGGCATCAAGTTTACACTAGAGCCTAAATCACATAGTGTTCTTTGGAATCTCTCATTGTGAATGGTGCAATCTAAGACAAAGCTACCGGGATCAGGAAGTTTAGCTGGGGTGTTCCTTGAATGATCGCACTCACTTCCTCGAATACCATCATTATGCTATGTTCTTTTTCACTGATTCCTCGTGACATTGCCTCTTTCACATATTTCTTGATTGCAGATAAGACATTTATGGCATCGCTAAGTGGCATCTCGAGGATTAGTTTGTCAAAACCTTTCTCGCATATCGCTTGATGTAACTCTTTTTTTTTGCTTTCGCATTATTACGAGGGAAAAGGGATCCCTGTTCGTAAATCCTAGTTTTGACCGGTTCGGCTAATTTTGGATTGGGGGTTAGGTCTCGATCGACTCTTGGTGTAGGCTGTCGATCGAATCTTGGTTCAGGCTGTCGATCGACTCTTGGTGCAGGCTATCGATCGATTGTATCACGATCCTCTATTTCCGTCTCTTTCTCCTTCGAGTTAGATGGTAATTCCTCTAAGTCGTCAGTGTGGTCTGAAATTTCTGTTTTGGGAAGGATTTCAGGACTATGCTCGTCACTGTCAAATGTGAACGGGATTTGCTTTTTCTTTCTCATCCTACGCAATTCTAGCGAATTCATCAATGGTGATGCTTTCTTTTGCGCTGGGAGTTAGTCGTTTTCTGCTTCGTAAGGTTACAACATTGACATGACTCCTAGTGTTAGTGTCTGTCATACCAGGTAGGACACCTTCTCCTCTCTTGATAGACAAGGTGTTATTTGCAACTTGGTTGTCGTTCCTCTTAAATTGTTCACTTAGAGTTTTAAATTTTTCTTATCATTTCCGAGTATATTGAGTCTAATTTATTGTCGAAGTCGGCGGCTACCCTACGGTTTCATGTGAATAATTGATCCATTCTTGATTTAGAACTTTTCTCATGTTTCTCACAGTTACGTCATAGTTGCTTGAGAAACTACCAATGTTTTCCCCAAATCGCAGATCGCTTGGATTTTTCGCATCCGTGAACTCAACTCATCATTCTTAGTAAGTGTGATCTAATGGCAGGATGATCCACTATAGAAACTTTAGTAATCTCTGCAATCACACATGTCTAAGAATGGTGCTATAGTATGGTTAGTCAATAAATAAGGTTTGATCATAACACCCTTCTTGACTCTCTAAAAACTATTTGAAAAACTCAATAGATAAAAGCTTAAAATAGATAAAAGCATCAGCGAATCTCCCCCAGACTTAAATAACACTGTCCCCAGTGATATCCCGTCGGGTTTTGTTAATAAAAACTAAAGCATCAGTAAAAGGTAGAGAGAAAGTTGATGTTACCAAACTCCATAAAGAGTGTCAAAAAATGGTGGGTGTTGAGTGTCGACCGATGGTGAACCATCCATGCCGTCGACCGATGGTGAGGTGTTGATGTCGACCGATGGTAATTTCGAACTGTTCTACTCCTCCTTTGAAAACCTAAAGTAATTAAATAAAAACTGCAATTAGTAACTAAATAGTGAAAATTAAAATAAAACTTATTACAAAGTGGGTTCCCTCCCACTCAGCGCTTGGTTATAGTCTTAAACTCGACGTTTTGACTTCTGGACTAGGAAGGTGCTTCATCAAACCAGTGGGGAAAGCAAGTATCCACATACTCTATGCTCGTCTCAGACCATGCACAGATAAAGCTTCTTACAACCTCATATGCTCTGGTTTCCTGATTTTCCATCTTCCTCTGAGCAAACGCCAATCTGCTCATCGTTTCTTCGAGCGCTTGAAAGCATCCTGTCAACATGTTAAGTCTGGCATATGTGGGCTCTAAAATATCTTCCAAACTCGGGTAGCTACTATCCCTCGTCAAGTCCAGAGAAAAATAAACTCCATCAAGCTTGTCTTGTAATAACTCCTTTGTTACCAGCCTCTGTCAAGATGTTGTGTGGTGACTGTCGATCGATAGCCAAGTGTTGCTGTCGGTCAACATTGAACTGACTGCCCCAATCGATGTTTGTTTTCTGAAGATATTCCCTGATCTGTTGGCCATAGCCAGTATGTCTGTGATATCGTCCATGGACACATTGAGAATCCTTCCATTGCTCGTGCATATCCATATGGGTTTCGCATAATTCAAATCTCATATGGTCCGAGGTAGCCATAATTGTCATCAAATCCTTTTGTCGTCGATCGATGCTGCATTCTAGCTTCCATAGAATCCTCTGAATTTTCCAGTCTCTTCTAGTGCAAAGCATGGTACTCGACTGCTTTTTCTTTAAAGTAAGAATCATCGTACTCTGGGTTATTGGTTTATGGCATCATCTCATGGTATTGCTGCCCAATGTAGACTATGTCTTCTTGACTGTCTTTGTCGTTCTGATATGCGGCATAACCGTCGATCGATGGTGAAGAGTGAGTATCGATCGATGGTGGAGAGTGAGTATCGATCGATGCCGAAGGGTGGATTTTGTGCAGGGTCGGGTCGTAACTACCGTTGACCGACACCAAGGGTTAGACTCGATCGATGCTGTGTCCACAGGCTCATCGTCTTGATCGTATTTGTAGAAGAATGTAGCAATCAAATCTGGATCATTACCCAATTCTATCTGAGTAGCCTTGTTCTTGACTCTAACAGGTTCGTAGTAGCTGTATGGATCAATCAAGGATAGATACATCATGTTTGTCTTCATGTCGCAGATAGCTCCCACTGTTGCCATGAATGCTCATCCAAGGAGTAAGGAAGAGTTCCAATCAACCTTTATATGCATCACATGGAAGTCCACTGGAACTAAGGCGTTCCAAATTTGCATTGGGACGTTTTTAGCTATCCCTCCTGAATTCACTTTGGAGCAATCCACAAAAGTGAACGAATCACTAGAAGGCTGCACTTTTAGGCTTAGCTTCTCTGCCATAACTCTAGGCATGATGCTAACTACTTATCCAGTATTGCAGAGGGCGTTAGGATACTCGTGACCTTTGACAAAACATGGAATTACAAATTTCATAGGGTCACTTTTCTTCTTGAGAGTAGTCCTCTACTTCATCTTCTCTCTGAGATCATTGAACATGCGCTCTATGTCCTCTTCTGTTTCCTTGGGTTCCCTGAAAAACATCTACAATCTGTGAGTGTAATATGTTTCATCAAATTGAGTATTTAAAGGAATTTTATAAACTATTTTGACAAAGCTATCCTGGTGGTAGTTGCTCAAGCCAATGCGAAGTGTAATACCTGATCCTGGATTCCTCAATCCAATCAGACCGCAGTCCCACTTAACCAATCCTACTTAGTTTGATTCCTTTATGTCCGGTTTTAAGTCCATTATTTTTTCTAAGTATTTCAACAATTGAGGTTCATACATTCAAACATCAATATTCATTTTATATAAGCGCAAATCGATATTCTATAGATATGTAAATGTGATCCATACAGAGTAATTAGTTTGCATACTAGGCTATCATAAGTTCATCATATCTATTCTACCCAAACACATCACACATCCATCATTGGCTTGAGTCCTCACGGTTCCTTGGCTTTACCACGATCCTGAACAGGTCCTGAAACCACACAATCACAATAGATCAATATATAAACCGATAACTTAGCAAGTGATCTAGAAAAGCATGGTTCAGATCCTAAGAACACATCTTTGTCCCAAATCTGACCTAGTCAAATAAATTCCCAAGAATTAATTAAAATTCATGAAAATTCATTACAATTCCCAACTAATAGAATCCTCTAATCAGAATTGGCAGAACCGGCCTCGGTCATATAGATCTCGACCATGATCAGTCAAACCGGTCCAAAGTGACCATCATCAAATCAATTCGCTAAAACTAAATAAAATTCATGATAATTCATGATACATTACCACTAAAAGATTTTCATAATTGGATCTCAATAATTCCTTCAGGTACTACTAGATCTCGACCAAACCAGTCCGGCAAAGGTCGTGGACTGTCCCATTGAACCGGCCAAGCCCTTAGTTCAGTGCCACTGAGTCTGAATCCACAGACACCATCAGAATATATAATAAGAGAAATTGATCAGTAAGTAAAATGGAAATGGATGCAACCAACACAATCACACCACAAAAATCCATTCGGTACAACGATGGGCTTTGGGCAATGATTTGTGGTTGGCATCACTAACCTTAGGCGTGGGTTCCCCTGGGGCCAAGTCCTTCTCCTTATCCTTGTCCTTCTCTCTGGTTTCCATCAGTCCCGCCTTATCTTCCCATGGTCTGAATCCCACTGGAACAGACAATCACCAACACACACGGTCTGATTCTCTAACCGCCGGTCTCTATCTCTCTTTATTTCTGGTACGATTTTGGCAGAGTTTCCCCTAAGGAATTTTCGTGCCATTTTCTATGCCAAAAACTCTATATCTATAGAGAAAGGCTACACCAACTTCCCCTAGGTGAAAAGGCACGACCAGATGAGAGAACAGGCACAAACTGTCTCTTTTGCACCTTTTCACCTAAGGCTGTCCCAACTGCTCTTCTTGGCGTGTGGGCTGTCTGGAAATAGGCCCAATACATCAGTATGAGTCCCAAGTCCAGTTACCAAGTCCCACGGACCATGCCATGACCCATAAAACCTTTTTGGATCATGCCACACCAAACCGGACCCAACGACCGTCCATGACCCGACCACCACTGGCCCGGACCATAACCCTCCACCAAGCTGAGATGAACTTACTACTAGCTGCCTCAACTGGGTGAGCTAGTACTCCAGCTCAAGTGAGCTAGATTACACTGTGTGAACTACCTTCCAGCTCCACTTAGCTAGTTGAGCTTCATCCGGACCTTGTTCAGCTTCCAGATTACTCGTCCAGCTCTCCCTAGCTTCCATCCTTCCCATTTTGGTTAAGTCTCAGCTATCTGATACCCTTAACCCTTCTCACGGACCATGATACACTTGTCTTTAGGTGTTATGATCTGACTGGTGCATCTCCTCGCACCATGGTCCGTTCGGCGATCCTATCTAGGATCGGGGACATGACAAGTCTCCCCCACTAACAATGGATTCCTCCTCGAATCCAAGTTAGATGTTCCTTCCGGTAAGAACTGACTATACCATTCAGGATACTCTGCCTTCATCCTTGCTTCTGTTTCCCAAGTGATAATGTCCTTACCATTGTAATCCCACACAACCTTGATCATGGGGACTGTATTCTTTCTCATTGCCCTCTGTGACAGATCCACAATACGAACCGGCCTTGTCTCTAAGGTTAGATTCATACCAAGATCAGCAGGGATCTCATGCAACACAATGTCCTGATCCGTTAGACACTTCCTCAGTTGGGACACATGGAATACATTGTGAAATGCATCCATTGCTGATGGCAAATTCAACTTGTATGCCACAGCACCCACTCTTTCCATGATCCTGAACGGACCTAAGTACCTAGGATCCAATTTCCTTCTTCCAGAAACCCTGGTCCTTCCCTTGAACGTTATCATCTTGAGATAGACCAGATCACCCACCTCAAACTCAAGATGCTTCCTACGCCTATCCGCATAACTCTTTTGGCGATCTTGTGCCTCTTTCATCTTCTCTTTCACCACACGTATCTTCTCTGTGGTTTCTTCCACTATCTCTGGACCGAACATGCTACGCTCCGCCCACTTGGGTCCAGCATAGAGGTGTCCTGCAAGGCCTTCCATACAAAGCCTCATACGGCGACATGCCAATGCTTGTGTGGAAGCTGTTTTTGTAAGCAAAGTCCACCAAAGGTAGATGTTTCTCCCAAGAATCACCCCAGCCCTCTCTGACTGCCCATCCGTTTGAGGATGATATGATGTACTCATGTTTACTCTTGTTTCTAAGGCCTTTTGAAACGCCTGCCAGAAATAAGATGTAAACCTTGGATCTCTATCCGAGACAATGCTTGCTGGAACACCATGCAACCGCACTATCTCATTCATGTATACTCCTACAATCTAATCCACACCATTTCCCTTCCTAATGGCTAGGAAATGTGCTGATTTTGTCAAACGATCGACCACTATCCAAACTGCATCTTTCCGGTTCTTAGTGGTTGGGAATCCGGTCACAAAATCCATTGTGATATGATCCCACTTCCACTCCGGTATGGGTAAGTTCTGAAGTCGGTCGTGGGGTACCTGGTGTTCAGCTTTCACCAATTGGCAAGAAGGACACTTTGCCACCCACTCAGCCACATCAGTTTTCATCGTTATCCAGTGGTAGTACCTCTTCAGATCGCGGTACATCTTGTTCAACCTTGGGTGAACCGAAAACTTGGACTTATGAGCTTGTCTCATAATCTCCTCTTCGAGTTCCTTGTTGTTAGGAACACTGATCCGTCCATTGTCCAAGATGGTACCATTGCTTGCTGTCTGGTACTCAGTCTTGTCATTTGATGCCACCTTCTTGAGGTTCTCGTCCAAGCCTTGTGCTAGAAGAATCCTGGTAAGGAGACCAGTCTGATTCACTGCCTCTAAACCCAAAGGCTCGTCCTCGCTGGCCAATGTGTTCAAATGCAATGACCAGACCATCCCTTCCAGTACATCAGCTTCCCTCTCTGCTGACACCTCAGCCCTTCTTTGGCTCAAGGCATCGGCCACCGAGTTTGCCTTACCAGGATGGTAAGCAATGTCCAGATCGTAATCTGCCACAAACTCCATCCATCTTCTCTACCTCAATTTCAACTCAGGCTGGGTCAATATATATGTACTTCAAGCTTTTGTGGTCTGTGAGTATTTGCACCTTAGCACCATCGAGATATGACCTCCATATCTTTAAGGCAAATACCACAACCGCCATCTCCAAATCATGAGTTGGGTAATTCCCCTCATGCTTCCTCAACTGTCTGGAAGCATAGGCTATTACCTTCCATGCTGTGTCAGGACACATCCTAATACAGTGATGGATGCATCCGTGTACACCATGTAGGGCTGGTCCTCCTATGGTCACACCAAGACTGGTGCACTAGTTAACATGTCATGTAGTACTGAGAAACTCTTCTCACACTCTTCATACCATGAGAACTTAACATCCTTGCCCGTCAGTTATGTCATGGGTTGAGCCAAACTTGCAAACCCCTTGACAAACTTCTCGTAGTAGCCAGCTAACCCCAAGAAGCTCCTAACCTCTGTAGCATTCTTTGGTTGTGGCCACTCTTGTATTGCCTTGATCTTCTCTGGATCAACAGACACGCCTTGATCCGACACTATGTGTACAAGGAAACCAATGCTACTTTGCCAGAAACTACACTTGCTCAACTAAGCAAAGAGTTGCTGATCCCTCAAACGTCCCAGCACAGCCCGGAGATGCCTTTCATGGTCTCCTTTGGTTTTGGAATATACAAGTATGTCATCTATAAAGATGATTACAAATTCATCCAGAAATTCTCGGAAGATACCATTCATCATCTTCATGAATGCTGCTGGTGCATTGGTTAGACCAAATGGCACAACCACAAATTCATAGTGGCCATACATGGTCCGGAAGGCTGCCTTCTTCACATCATTTGGTTCAATGGGAATCTGATGATACCCTGAAGCCAAATCAATCTTTGAGAGCCACTTTGCTCCCTTGAGCTATCCAATAGCTCATCTATCCGAGGCAATGGGTACTTGTTCTTCACAGTCACTCGGTTCAACCCTCTATAGTCAATGCACAATCTGAAGCTACCATCCTTCTTTTTTTACAAAAAGAACTGGTGCTCCCCATGATGACACACTTGGACCCTTCTCCAGCAACTCCTCAAGTTGTTTCTTAAGCTCGGCCTTCTCGGCAGGAGCCATTCTAAGGACATTTGAATAATGGTGCCGTCCCGGGATTGAGTTCTATTATGAATGGGTTCGACCCACCAGAGGGAATGCCCTGAAGAGCCCTAAACACATCCTGGAACTCACCAACCAGCGGTATTCCCTCTGGGTCACACCCCCTACAACCTCCTTAGTGGCGATTGTGGCCAGATAAGCTTCACAACCCTTTCTAAGCATTCTCTCACAATGGATATCTGACACCACTAAGCATCCAGGGGTTGGACGTATACCTTGGAACCGGATCGGAGATCCACACCCACTCTCAGATTGCACGCTGTGAGAATGGCTTAATTGCGGAAGTAATACAAAGAAGAATATACTAGTTAGACAGATGATCAAACATAGAAGGAGTTTGTGATTTGAGAGAGAGAATGAGAATGGGGAAGAACATGTTTTTATTTGTCTCTATATGGTATGTGTTACAACCCCTCTATTTATACACAGGTGAAGTCCTTCAAAAGCTCCAGACATGATGATGAAAGGTGAGTTGGTGCAGTTGGTGAAGTAGGTGCAGTAGGTGAAGTAGGTGAGGTTGGTGTAGTTGGTGGCCGCAGAACGCCAATTGATCGATGCAGTTTTGCCCTAAAACTGCATCGATCGATGCAAGGCAATATGAGATTTGGAGTTTTAGTTCCATCGATCGATTGTATTGTACAATCGATCGATTACTTTAGCATGTTTCATTCGCAGAGTTTCCATCGATCGATGGGGTTTTGTGGCAGAAACCCATCGATCGATTGGGCTTCTTTTCTTCATGTTTCTCTTCAACACTCCCCCTCAAGCTTGACCATACGAAACAAGTCAAGCTTGGAAGTCATGAAGCATTCCCTCATTAAAAACTTAGCCAGGTAAAACCTCATGGGATAAAACCCCAGCCAAGGAAAAAGAGTAGAATACTTCATGAAGGGGAGACTTAATGAGATGGGAGTTCCATGAGTCCAAGCTTTGAATGAATGAACTCACAGACTTTTTGGTTTGCAGCTTTGGTGAAGATATCTGCTAGTTGTTCCTCACTTCGTGTATAACATGGCAAGATGATCTGTTGCTCCACGGCTTGTCTAACTTTGTGACAATCCACTTCAATATGTTTAGTCCGCTCATGGAACACATTGTTGGAAGCTATGTGGATAGCCGCTTGATTATCACAATGCATGGTTATGGGAGTGGTTTGCTCAATTCCCACATCCATTAGTAGGTTCTTTATCCAAATCAGTTCGCTAGTGAGCTTCCTCATTGCCCTATATTCCGCTTCAGCACTGGAACATGCGACTATCTTCTGCTTCTTGCTCTTCCAAGTGACTAGATTACCTCCAATGAATGTGCAGTATCCTGTATTAGACCTCCTGTCCTTTCTGTCTCCAGCCCAGTCTGCATCACAATACCCAACGATCTCAGTGCTATTTTTGCAGCCTAGCCAAACTCCTTGCCCTGGTGCCTCTCTAAGATATCTTAGAATCCTTTCCACCATGTTCCAGTGATACATTTTTGGTGCTTGCATATGCTGACTGACTTGGTTCACAGCAAAACACACATCCGGCCTTGTGATGGTTAGATAGATTAGCTTCCCCACCATTCTTCTATAGTGTTTTGGGTCTTCATATGGCTTATCTTCTATCTCCCCCTCACGCATTACTTTGTAGCCTTCTTCTAATGGTGTTTTGGCTGTTCTTCCTCCTAGATTACCAGCTTCTTTAAGTATGTCAAGCGTGTACTTTCTTTGGGACATGAACAGACCCTCATTGGATCTACACATCTCAATGCCCAAGAAATACTTTAGCTCTCCTAAATCTTTGATGTCAAAGCTTGCCTTGAGGAACTCTTTGGTTGATGCAATCCCTTTCTTATCATTACCGGTGATGATGAGGTCGTCTACATAGATCAGTATGGCAATGATTCCTTGATTGCTGGTGAGGGTGAAAAGAGTATGATCAGCTTCAGACTTTGTAAATCCTTTTCCATTCAAGGTTGTGCTTAGCTTATGGTACCAAGCTCTTGGAGATTGCTTCAACCCGTAGATAGCTTTCCTTAGTCTTAGAACATTTCCAGGTTTTACCATGCCTTCCATACCAGGTGGTGGTCTCATATACACTTCATCTTCAAGCTCTCCTTGTAGAAACACATTCTTGACATCCATTTGCCAAAGATCCCATTCTAGGTTTACGGCAATGGACAAGAGAATCCTGATGGTATGAAGTTTTGCTACTGGTGCAAATGTCTCAAGGTAGTCTTCTCCATATACTTGTGTATAGCCTCTTGCCACAAGCCGTGTCTTCTTCCTCTCTGGCTTCCCATTTGCTAAGTATTTGATGGTGAACAGCAACATGCTTGTCACGGCTTTCTTGTCATTGGGAAGTTCACACTCAAACCAGGTTTCATTTTTGATCATGGCGCCAATTTCATCTTCCACTGATTTCCTCCACTCATCTATCTTCATAGCTTCTTCATAGTTTCTTGGAATAAATTCTTGATCCACACTAGTCATGAAGGCTTGGTGGCTGGCAGGAAACTCTACTAAGGAACATGGAGTTTGTGAATGGTGTGCCACGGCTTGTGAGTTGAAGTACACTCTTGTATGTCGGATCCTAGTGCTTCTTCTTAGTGGTTGGATAGTTTCCTCAGTTGTTGTAGCTCCATCATCCGCTGGTTGATCTTCATTGTCTCTTGATTCTTCTGGTTGCTCTTCTTGATCATGAGTAGCTGTGTTGTCCGGCTGCGACTCAGTTTGATTCCCCCCCTCAGGATCAAGAGGAGCGTCCTCTGTACCTTCATTAAAAGTTCCCTCCTGGTCCATTTCTCCGGTTGGGTCTTGGCGGGTTGATGGAGGTTGAACTGCAGCTTCTCTTCTCGGTATTGTAATGCCAATGTTTTCCATGACTCTTCTTAAATTCTCAGCTCTGTCTGAGGCAGATTGCGACAAGTCTTTCACTTCATCCCAGCTTTTTTCTTCATAGTAACCTTTTGACTCAACAAACTTCACATCTCTGGATACCAAGACCCTCCTGGTCTCCGGTACATAGCATTTGTATCCTTTTTGTTGAGGTGAATAGCCAATAAACATGGCTCTGGTGCTCTTTGGTTCCAGCTTGTTCCTTTGCTCTCCTGGTATCAACACAAAGCACACGCAACCAAATACCCGAAGGTGATCTATAGATGGATTTCTCTTGTTTAATACCTCATGTGGCGACTGATCCTGCAATACCTTGGTTGGTATTTTGTTGATCAGATAGCAGGCAGTCATCACGGCATCTCCCCAAAACATTTTTGGTACGTTCATGTGGAACATCATGCTTCTGGCTACTTCCATAAGGTGCCGGTTCTTCCTTTCGGCCACACCATTTTGTTGAGGAGTATATGGGCAGCTTGTTTGATGAATTATTCCGTGCTTGGATAGGTAATGCTTAAATGCATTGCTTGTATATTCCCCACCATTATCTGATCTCAAAATCTTTATCTTTGCATTGTAATGGTTAGAGACATGATTTTGGAAGTTTATGAATGCATCTAATACCCTATCCTTTGATTTAAGTAGAGTGATCCATGTGTATTTAGTTTTCTCATCTATAAATGTCACAAAATACTTATGGAGTTCTCTAGATGTGCAAGGTGCAGTCCATACATCAGAGTGGATTAAATCAAATGCACATTCATAGATAGTACTAGACTTAGGAAACACAGTTCTGCAATGTTTTCCTAGAATACAAGCTTCACACACTTTTTGAAAGGAAATACTAGGTAGCATGATGTTCAAGGCACGAGAATGAGGATGTCCTAATCTAGCATGCCACATGATATCTTTAGGGAGGTTAAAACAAGAACTTAAAGCAATAGATAAATCGGTTGTTGGCATAGTGTCTTCAAGTAAGTACAAGTCTCCTTTGGTTACACCTTTGCCAAGTAACCTACTAGTTTCAATATCCTGAAAATAGACATCATTAGGCGTGAAGGTAACATTGCAATTTAAGTCAGTAGCCACTCTTTTTACAGATAACAAATTGGATGTGAAATTAGGCATATAGAAAGCTTTGGAATCTTTTTCAAATATCCTAAGTTCACCAATCCCTTTAATTGGCACCATCTCGCCATTAGCTATAAGGACATTTCCTAGTGATGGAAAAATATTTTTAATCAATCCTTGGTCACTAATCATGTGGTGGCTAGCGCCAGAATCAATTACTAGGGGTTTAGTTATTTTTGACTTTGTGCTAGCGTTCAAGGAGTGACCCGTATGATAAGCATGTAAAGAGGTACCAAGAATGTTACCAGAGTTATCTTTGAGGGCTTTGATGAGGTTCTCAATGTCAGAACGCCTGATGGACTCATCCTGGTTGGTTATTACACTCCCGGTGCTGCTGGATGCGAGTGCTTTTCCTTTCTCGGCATGATTGTTATCAGAGAAGTTGGCTCTGGTATTATAGTAAGGGGTTTTGAACTTCTGTGGTTTGAGATGAGGGTGAAGAATCCAACATTTGTCCTTCCCGTGCCCTTTCTTCTTACAGTGATCACATACCCAACTTTTCTTGTCATCCGGTTTGTAGTAACTCTTGTTTGCACTTCCTTCAGCAGTGTTTGCCAACACAAGGTCTCCTCTTTTTTCAAAGAGTTCTACGGATCCTTGCTCCTTTTGAATATGAGAGCACACCTCTTCCAAGGTTGGTAGCTTCTCGGCTCTTAGTAAGTGCTTAATGAGGTCATTGTAGCCGGGGTTCAGTGTGAGGAGTAGGGCGAACACCTTGTCTTGCTCCCTTCTTTCTTTCAGGATAGTTGGATCCACGGTGCTTGGCCTCAGCATCTCCATTTCAGCCCACAAGGCTCGGAACTTGCCGAAATGTTGGTTAAAATCCGTGTCTTCTTGGTGGAGTGAGTTTATAGCCCTCTTGACTTCAAATACTCTACTTAGGTTTGAAATATTGCCATACACCTTTTGAAGAGTGTTCCACAACTCTTTGGAAGTTTCACAGTATGAGTAACCTTCCAAGATTGATGTTTCAAGGCTGCTTTGAATGATGGACAACACCAAGAGATCCTCCTGATCCCATTTGTCCTTGCTAGCCACCACCACTTCCTTACCATCCCCTCCTTGGACGGTTTCTGTAGATGGTTTGTCTTCTGTCACGTATGACCAGAGACCTCTTCCTCCTAAGGCTGTTTTCACCAGCCTAGACCATAAGAGATAGTTTACTCCTTTGAGAGTAACCGGAATAGAGATTTTGGATGAGTTTTCCATTCTTGCGGATGCTTAGATGAAGGGGTTTGCGGAAGTATGTTGGATGATGAGAGATATAATCAGGTCTCAAGAGTGGTAGGCTCTGATACCATGTGAGAATGGCTTAATTGCGGAAGTAATACAAAGAAGAATATACTAGTTAGACAGATGATCAAACATAGAAGGAGTTTGTGATTTGAGAGAGAGAATGAGAATGGGGAAGAACATGTTTTTATTTGTCTCTATATGGTATGTGTTACAACCCCTCTATTTATACACAGGTGAAGTCCTTCAAAAGCTCCAGACATGATGATGAAAGGTGAGTTGGTGCAGTTGGTGAAGTAGGTGCAGTAGGTGAAGTAGGTGAGGTTGGTGTAGTTGGTGGCCGCAGAACGCCAATCGATCGATGCAGTTTTGCCCTAAAACTGCATCGATCGATGCAAGGCAATATGAGATTTGGAGTTTTAGTTCCATCGATCGATTGTATTGTACAATCGATCGATTACTTTAGCATGTTTCATTCGCAGAGTTTCCATCGATCGATGGGGTTTTGTGGCAGAAACCCATCGATCGATTGGGCTTCTTTTCTTCATGTTTCTCTTCAACACACGCGCCCCCCGCTGACAATCAAGAGTGTCCTGATTCTTTCCAAGCCAATCCATACCTAAGATCACTTCATGATTCTTTAAGTGGAATACCACAAGATTCACATGCATGACCCTGTATTGGATCATCACAGGAATGTCCTTCACCAAACCTAGTGAACTCATTCTCAGCCCACCGGCCGCATTCACTATGCAAGGACAATCCTCCGTTCCCATCTGGAACAACCCCTTTCTAATCATCCCTGGCCTCACAAAACTGTGTAGCACCAGTATTGAAAAGTACGTGTGTTTCCACACCACCAATACTTAGGGTCCCTACATATGACCCATACTAAGTATCTAACCATTCTAAGTTCCGTACCATGCAATTCTATTGAATTGAAAAAAATAAGACCAGAGTTATTACCAGTGATCGATTGGAATGGTCCAGACTCGTCAGCATCCTTGGACAGCTCATATACTCGCGGTGTTGAAGCCTGCCCGCGGTTCTGGTCCGACCTGCTATACTCATCCCAGCTCTTGTTCGATCCATACTGCAACTCTGGACAATCCTTGCGGAGATGTCCCTTCTTACCACAATAGTGACACGACCTAACATCACCACCAGCCCCTTGCTCCTGTGTAGGACAGTTACCGGCTGAGTGGTCCATCTTTCCACATCGGAGAAAAGCTCCCATATCCCTCCAGCATTCACCACCGTGATGCCTTCCACATTTGAGACACTCAGCCCGACCACTTGAGGGTTTACCCTCCTCGGCCTGGTCCCTCTTTATCTTTCGGTCACCACTGCGAGACGCGGACACCACCACACTGCTCATCTTCAGCTTAGCCTCTTCTGCTAGGTTAGTCTCCAGCATTGCCATTCACTTAACCAGATAGACACTGAGTGAAAAGTGCGGACTGAGCAGTAGGTCATGAGTTCGACCCTAAGGCCTCTTATGAACCGGCGAACCTGAACTGCCTCATCCTCCAACTCCTTTCCCACAAAGCGCCTAAGGTGGTTGAACTCCTCCTCATACTCACGAACTGTCTTGCGTCCCTGGACCAAGTCCAAGAACTGAGAATCCAGACGGTCCCATGCTTTAGCTGGAAAGTACTTGTGGTTGAACTCAACCTCAAAATCTGCAAAGCGCTCAATGGTACCATCGGTACGCTTGTCCAGAGCCAACCACCAGTTGTGTGCATCAACTTCTAGGAAGTGAACCGCAATGTCCTTCTTGTACTCCTCAGGGCAACGAGTTGAGCTGAATTGCGCACTAACCTACTCCTCCACACGTCTGCCTCAATGGGATCAACACTTCCAGCAAAGTGTTTGGTTCCCAACTTAGAAATGTGCTCCAGCACCTTCAGGTAATCAATCTACGAGCTGGCCTAGCTGGTGGGTCGATCTCCACCACACCAGCTGCTGCCCTAGCTCGTCCACCAGCTGCTGCCCTAGCTCGTCCACCAGCTGCCTGAGCAGCTCTACAAAATGGAGGAGTAGCCTGACCCACGAATGAGTTCACCAAAGGGGTTAATAACTGGGTCATAGTCACCAGGTGAGCTCCCATGAGCTTCATAGCTTCCAACACATCCTTCATGGATGGTTCAGCTACCTCTTCAACCTGAGCAGTCCTAACATCAGTTTCAATCCGGTTAGGATCATCTCGTTCTCCAGCATTGGAGGATTCAGCTTCCTCCTCAGGTTACAGCTCCTGATGGTTCCCAGTACCATCCACACGAACCTCAGTATGGATAACCGGATCCTGTGGTAATCTTGTTTCATTGTTATCCAGCTGCTCCTGAATTGGCAACAATACTGGTGGATTAGCACCATCCACCTCCATATTTACAGATACCCCAGCCGCTTCCTTTCCCTTCCGAGACTTCCTCTTGGAACCCTTAGGAAAATCAAAGCCAAACACAACATCACATGTCAATAACCAGTATATAACACGAACCTCAGATAAACCTTCCTAAGTTACCAAAACAACTACAACCTCACCGTGAGTCCCAGCCGGATGTGTGATGAACAGCCATAACCCAAACAATCCTAGAATCAAGTATGCTCTGATACCAACTTGTAAGACTCGATCATGGATTCTTCAATCCAACAAGACCGCAGTCCCACTTAACCAATCCTACTAAGTTTGATTTCTTTATGTCCGGTTTTAAGTCCTTTAGTTTTTCTAAGTATTTCAACAATTGAGGTTCATAGATTCAAACATCAGTAATCATTTTGTTAGAATTCATGAGTGTTTGTCTCATGTCAAGAGAGTATTCAGTCAACTTGCGACTGAATTCCCTTCTACCAACAACAAGAACTCACAACTACAAGGAAGAGACAATCAACTTGTGATTGAATCCTCTCAGCAAAACACTCTACACACCATCTGAATCTAACAAGATAAAGTGGCTGTGAGTTTGATACCAGAACTAGAATTAAATTATCTCTAGTATGAATCTATCCTTGTGAAGTAACACAACACTTATAGTTTGTGTGCTTAAGACTAAAAAGAGATAGAATCAGTAAGCTAGAGTAAGATAAGATTAATTAAGAGTTTAGAGGTGATTTTAGAGTAGAATGGGCAAGCAATGATGTGCCATTAGGCAGATCCTAAATCGTGTATCACAACCTCTCTACATTGTGAAGAACTTGAAGAACACTTAGTAAAGAGATGGAGATACAAGAATTTTGTATAAGCTTGTCTCTTATTTCTTGCTTAATTCAGAATCAAGTTACAACATATATATAGAGTTTAAACTTGCATGAAAGGGGACAAGGAGACAAGAAGACAAGGTAAAAATGAAAGGAATAGTAATAACCACTCCCAACAACTCCAATTTGAATTTGAACTTGTAGATCCACATTTGAACTTCAAATCTCCTTCTAGAAGATCTCTTAGGCGTTCTCAGGTTGAGCTGAGAAAGCCTCTCAGCTTCCTTGCCTTCCAAGCCACTCTAGATCAAATCACTCTTGCTTGAGCGGGCAGCAGAACACCTGCAACTTGTAACTGGTGTAACTTCCAAACCATAACTCTTTTTGGACTGATTCCAATTCGCCGCGAGACCTTGATGAGTGTAGAATGTAGGGAAATTGGTTTCATGGTCAAATTCTTCATGGTTAGGAATTTAAACCCCTTTTCCTGAGACATGCCAGTGTGAACTCCATCACTAGCATTTTCTTCTTCATTCTAATACTCCCCCTCAAGCTTGACCATAGGAGATCCTTGGGCAAGCTTGGAACCTTGAAGAAGCTCCCTCATTAAAAACCTTAGCAAGAAAACCTCATGGGACAAAACTTTCTAAGGGAAAAAGAGTGGACTTCTACAAAGCCTAGGGATTGGCCAATGAGTTCTATGTGTCTTAGAACCAGTGTGGTTGGACACATAGACTCTGGATCAAGGCCTTTCTTAAGCAGCAAGTATGAACTCCATAACTTGCGCACATCATTTCTTGGATCATCTCTTCTACAAGCTGGTTTGTTGTCTCCCTCTTTCTTGTGACTTCTTGCCATCTTCAAGGAGAGTTATGGTCTACCAGCTTCTGCTATAGAGAACTCCAAGTACCTTCTACATAATGCATAAACACTTGCATCAATTCTCAAGGCATAAACCAATCAATTCATATTTATAGATTGAAATGGTTACTCCCCTTGCATATGGTTGGTATGAATGGTGAGGAGTGTCTCTTGGACACTTGAATCCTCCAAATTATCTGAGGTGAGGCAATGGACGACTTGGACCTTCAGGATAGCTCACCATTACCCCTCCTCAAGCATGATCCGGAGAGAATAAGTGAAGGATCAAGCTTGGAAGTGAGCACATTGAGTATTGAAACCAGGAGCGCATCACCCCTACAGCTGCGCTTAAGTCAACCGGTTCCTCCCTTAGTCTTTTCTCCACTGCCTCTTGTAAGTCTTTTGAACCAGGAGCTCAACACCCAAACAGGCTGCGCTTCTTCAACCGGTTTCACACACAAAACATCTCTCCATGGTCAGGAATGTACATCATATGTAGGCTCTGAATGACACAGGAATATACATCATGTGTAGGCTCTGATCAGCATGGACAATGTCCTTATTCTTTGTCTTGGACTGGTGATGAACAGAGACAACACTTGTGTACCTGAAACACCACTCAAACTCCAGCAAGAATTAGACCACACACACTAGGATCAGACCTTGATAACTCACCAATTCTGATCCCAATGATTTAAGAAAAGTAACCAGTGAATAAGTGAATGAGTAACAAGAGAGTGAGAGAATGAGTAACCAGAGTATTAGTAGAATGATCTATGGCATGGTCCATGATCAAACTGGGAGAGAACCAGTCACATCTGAGCTGATCCATCAACTTCACCCAAAAGGTCTCCATTGGTTTTAACTTCAGTATGCGCTTGCACCTCCAGGCAACATACTCCTTCTGTCAAGCTGATCCATCGCTTTCCACCAGACTCTTCACACCAGGTTCTTCAAGCTGGGGAAATCGGTTCTAACTTCAGATATGTTCTGTGCCCATACATTTAACTTCATGCCTCAATGAGACTATGATCATATCAGTCATTTGAATCTGTGAACTTAGAACATCAAAGACAGAATCAGTGGTGGAACTTCCTAGTGAGGGCACACTCACGCTTGTGGAAGTTCCAAGAGTGCCAGAGAGAGTGAATGATCATTGTAAAATGAGAGAAAGAGATTGTAAGAATATGATAACAAGACTGAGAGTATAAGTAACCAAAAGTGTAGTGGATAATGGTGAGATGGAGAGTATAAGCGGAAGCATCTTCAGTCCATGACCTTCAAGGTTCTATGGCTGAGAAAAACATCAAACCACAGCTCTAAGGCGTTCATGGTTGATCACCAATTCTGGAGAGGCAATGACTTCTCAACCAGTCTTTCATTACATGGATGCAAGGACATGTTCCTTTCAAGGGATTCCTGCAACCTTAACAACAAAAATAACTCATTAAGAGATTAGATCACACAAAGGTGATTTCTGGAGGAAAGAACAAGGGTTGAATGGAACACAATTCTTTGTCCATCAACCAATTTCAAAGGCCATAAAGGCCAAGAGAAGAAAACCTTTTCACAAATGGTTTGAAAACCTTTTCTTTTAAAGAAATCTTGCAAAGTAATTTAAAGCAATTTCCTAAGGAATTAAATCCTTTTACAATGGTTCTAATAAACCAAGAATTCATCAAGAACTTATCAAAAATAATTTTAAAGTACTTTTCCAGAATTTTAAAAAATACTTTCCACAACCTTTTCATAAGAAAAATCAATTTCCAAAATATTTTCAAGAGTATTCAAACTCAAAACAATCTTTTAATCACTCTCCCTCCCTCAAGCATATATTTGTACAGACTTAATAGCCCAAGCTTATTAAGAGAAACAAGAGGAGAGGAATAAAAGAGTTTGAAATCACAATGCAAAACATTTTTCAGAATTCAAAATCCTTTCAAAGAACGCACATATCTTTGAAATCGATTTTTTTCAAGTGTTTTTCAAGACACAAGTTTAATCTTTTCTCCCTCCCTCAAGCTGGTATGAACAGACTTTATTCTTTCATCCAAAAGCTTAAACAATGAGGAGATCAAGGGGAGAGTCATTGATTTTAAAAAAAACTTTTAAAGACTTGCATCTTGAGTAAACACTTAGATTTTGAAATTTTGAAATCATAACTCATCTAAACTCTCTACTGTCCAAGTTTTGAATCCTAGCCACATAGCTCCTCGAAACTAATTTGAGTCAGAGAGAGAGAGAGTTTCAGATGAAGAAACAAACACAAAAGAAGTGAGTTCATCCCAAGAAGAGCAACAAGGCTCTGATACCATGTTAGAATTCATGAGTGTTTGTCTCATGTCAAGAGAGTATTCAGTCAACTTGCGACTGAATTCCCTTCTACCAACAACAAGAACTCACAACTACAAGGAAGAGACAATCAACTTGTGATTGAATCCTCTCAGCAAAACACTCTACACACCATCTGAATCTAACAAGATAAAGTGGCTGTGAGTTTGATACCAGAACTAGAATTAAATTATCTCTAGTATGAATCTATCCTTGTGAAGTAACACAACACTTATAGTTTGTGTGCTTAAGACTAAAAAGAGATAGAATCAGTAAGCTAGAGTAAGATAAGATTAATTAAGAGTTTAGAGGTGATTTTAGAGTAGAATGGGCAAGCAATGATGTGCCATTAGGCAGATCCTAAATCGTGTATCACAACCTCTCTACATTGTGAAGAACTTGAAGAACACTTAGTAAAGAGATGGAGATACAAGAATTTTGTATAAGCTTGTCTCTTATTTCTTTCTTAATTCAGAATCAAGTTACAACATATATATAGAGTTTAAACTTGCATGAAAGGGGACAAGGAGACAAGAAGACAAGGTAAAAATGAAAGGAATAGTAATAACCACTCCCAACAACTCCAATTTGAATTTGAACTTGTAGATCCACATTTGAACTTCAAATCTCCTTCTAGAAGCTCTCTTAGGCGTTCTCAGGTTGAGCTGAGAAAGCCTCTCAGCTTCCTTGCCTTCCAAGCCACTCTAGATCAAATCACTCTTGCTTGAGCGGGCAGCAGAACACCTGCAACTTGTAACTGGTGTAACTTCCAAACCATAACTCTTTTTGGACTGATTCCAATTCGCCGCGAGACCTTGATGAGTGTAGAATGTAGGGAAATTGGTTTCATGGTCAAATTCTTCATGGTTAGGAATTTACACCCATTTTCCTGAGACATGCCAGTGTGAACTCCATCACTAGCATTTTCTTCTTCATTCTAATACATTTTATATATGGAAAAATCGATATTCTATAGATAAGTAAATGTTATTCATACAGAGTAATTAGTTTTCACACTAGGCTATCCTAAGTTCATCATATCTATTCTACCCAAACACATCACACATTCATCCTTGCCTTGGGTCCTCACGGTTCCTTGGCTTGACCACGATCATGAACAGGTCCTGAAACCACACAATTACAACAGATCAATATATAAACCGATAACTTAGCAAGTGATCTAGAAAAGCATGGTTCAGATCCTAAGAACACATCTCTGGCCCAAATCTGACCTACTCAAATAAGTTCCCAAAAACTAATTAAAATTCATGACAGTTCATGATAATTCCCAACTAAGAGAATCCCATAGTTATAATTGGCAGAACCGGCCTCGATCATATAGATCTCTACCATGATCAGTCAAACCGGTCCAAAGTAACCATCATCAAATCAATTCGCTAAAACTAAATAAAATTCATGATAATTTATGATAAATCCACACTAAGAGATTTGCCATAATCGAATCTCAATAATTTCTCCAGGAACTATTAGATCTCGATCAAACCAGTCCGGCCAAAGGCCATGGACTGCCCCACTGAACCGGCCAAGGCCTTGGTTCAGTGCCACTGAGTCTGAATCCTTAGACACCATCAGAATACAAAATAAGATATATTTATCAGTAAGTAAAATGGAAATGGGTGCATGACCAACACAATCGCACCACAAAAACCCATCCGGTAGAACCATGGGCTTTGGGCGATGGTCTGTGGTTAGCATCCCTAACCTTAGGTGTGGGTTCCCCTGGGGCCAATTCCTTCTTCTTATCCTTGTCCTTCTTTCTGGTTTCCATAAGTCCTGCCTGATCTTTCCACGGTCTGAATCCCACTGGAACAAACAATCACCAAGACACACGCTCTGATTCTCTAACTGCCAGCCTCTATCTCTCTTTCTTTCTGGTACGATTTTGGCAGAGTTTCCCCTAAGGAATTTCCGTGCCATTTTCTGTGCTAGACACTCTATATTTATAGACAAAGGCCACGCCAACTTCCCCTAGGCGAACAGGCACGACCGGATGAGAGGACATGCACAAATTGTCTCTTTTGCACCTTTTCACCTAAGGCTCCCAACTGCTCTTCTTGGCGAGTGGGCTATCTGGAAATAGGCCCAATACATCATTCTAAGTCCCAAGTCCAGTTACCAAGCCCCATGGGCCATGCCATGACCCATAAACCCTTTGTGGATCATGCCACACCAAACCGGATACAATGACCGTCCATGACCCAACCACCACTGGCCCAGACCATAACACTCCACCAAGCTGAGATGAGCTGACTGCTAGCTTCCTCATCTGGGTGAGCTAGTACTCCAGCTCAAGTGAGCTAGCTTACACTGTGTGAACTACCTTCCAGCTCCACTTAGCTAGTTGAGTTTCATCCGGACCTTGTCCAGCTTCTGGATTACTCGTCCAGCTCTCCCTAGCTTCCATCCTTCCCATTTTGGTTAAGTCTCAGCTATCTGATACCCTTAACCTATCTCACAGAGCATGATACGCTTGTATTTAGGTCTTATGACCTGACTGGTGCATCTCCTCGCACCATGGTCCTTCCGGCGATCCTATCTAGGATCGGGGACATGACATGAAGAATCTCCAACAAGTGAGTACTTAAAGAGCTTAGAGAATAGATAGTCCTCAGGGACTCCATTGGCTTCAATAGCAGATACTAGATCCTCAAATCGCTCCAAGTGATCCATTGCGTGCTCATGTCGCAATCCATGGTAGGGTGTCTGCGCAACAAGTGCAAAGAAGGACTTTTTGATCTCAAAATCATTCCTCTGGAAAGCTGGAGGACAAATAGTGGATATGTTAGCATAGAACTGGTGTAGACGATTGTATTCTTCCAGTGTTCGTTGAGCAGCTAGGGCGGAAGCTTCTGGTTGAGGCACTGCAGCACCGGCTTCTGGTTCAGGGATTACAGCCCCCTGATCAACAATTCTCTGACCTGTGGCATTACGCAGATTACCTCAAGTTCATACATGCCTCCTCTCTCATCTCAAATCACAAATAAAGTCGCAACCATCTCTTGCGAGCTACCGTCGATCGATGTTGGTGAATGAGCGTCGATCGGCGGTTGAGTGCTACTGTCGATCGATGCTTGGTGTATCTGTTTGCGGATGAAACGTTCAATTGGAACGGGGTCTGAGAAGAGTAATTCCCTGTTCTTTTTGTTTCTGGTACTATTGGGCATGCAAAATTTCAGTAACTTACAATAAAAGAAAAAGCCCAGACTAAACCCTAGAAAACAAATCTAATGGCGATCATTGCTCCCTCGCAACGGCGCCAAATTTGACAGTGTGCCGGTTAAGCTTAATTTTAAGGCAAGCAATCTATCAAATTAACCCTACGAACTACTCTTGCCAAGAAAAGTCTAATTAAAGTACTTAGGGATCAAATCCACATAGAGCAAGGGCACACAATAGATTTGTGTATTCTAATGGATAATGACGTGCATGTTTTTATTGTTCTAGCGGGGTATAAATATCCTAAACAAATCACTATCAAATTAACCCTAGTCTTAACAAACAAATAGTATTATTGCCAAAAGAGATCAGGTATAGTACTTAGATAACGAATCCACAGAGATCAATGGCACACAATAGATTTCTTATTTCTAAAAATTAATCTAGGTGAATATATATATGGGTGGCAAACATTCAGTT
The DNA here is from genome assembly GCA_905132765.1 of Moricandia arvensis. Taxonomy (NCBI): domain Eukaryota; kingdom Viridiplantae; phylum Streptophyta; class Magnoliopsida; order Brassicales; family Brassicaceae; genus Moricandia; species Moricandia arvensis. The sequence goes on along the minus strand of CAJHQP010000580.1, from coordinate 97,203 downwards.
AAGGAAATATTCCTTATCAAGAAGTAGAGATACAATATGGAAATATGCTAATAATGCAAATATGGAAAAAATGCAAATATGGAAATATTCTAATAAACTAACTTGATGCAAATATAAATATGCTCGATCTAGGGTTTCAGCCTAATGGATTATAGTGGATAGGAAACACAGATATGTAAATATACTAGAATTCAAATATTAACTATTCTGACACTTTTAAGTTCAACTCTCGTATGCGAGCAAAAGGAAAGACCATCGATCGACGGCTACAGCCTGATGTCGATCGATGTCTATGGCCTGATGTCGATCGACGGTGAAATCAGAAGGAAGTGTGAACGATATTTGATAAGTCCACCAGACTTAGTAGATCAGCTCTCGCATGCTCCTAACATCCTAGTTCAATGGAGTCTATTCTGGCACATAACCTACTCTCGTAGTCGTCCATGTCCTACTTTTGGGATCCTAGTTAGCTACTCTAGAATACAAGCATTAAGCACAACTCAATTGATGGATATTAACTTAACTAGCAATCCTACATTTGGGCTAATCCATGACTGCTACCATTCAACCCTAATATAGTTGACGACTACTCAGATATAAACAAAGAAAGAACAATAGTTTGAATAGAACGCATAGATAAAATATTGGGATTTCAATACAAATCTTCCTAAGGAGTTATGAATCTTCTCCCCTAAAAACCTAAAACTATAAGCTTTGTAAGTTGTGTCAACCTTTCCTATGCTTGTACTTGCACACTCTTTTTACTCTCAATACATAAGTAAAAATATAAAAACCCTAAAACATAGGTCAAAACTCGTCCAGGGCATTCTTGTCTTTTGCCTTCTAAACTTGGGCATTCCAATCGGTTGTCTGCGAGTTGGGCGTCGATCGATGGCAACTGTGCAACATCGATCGACCTTGGTCTTTATCATCGGTCGACTCCAAGGCTGTGTCGTCGATCGACGAAAGTGTTGTACTTCGACTCCTCAAATAGTCAGCTGTGGATTCTTCTTCTCTAAATGCTCTAAAAGCTCCAAGTGTCTCTATTTATCTCCAAAGCGTCCATGGACCTGTAAATACTCTAAAATATATCCTAGACACACATAATAGACCCTAAATAGAGCCTCGAACATGGCCTCAAACTGGTAATAAATAGGCTATATCAACTCCCCCAGACTTAACCTTTTGCTTGTCCTCAAGCAAACTGAGCCTGTGAAAGAGGTTCTGGAAAGCGGAGACTCATATAATGTCTAAGTATACTTTCACCTTACTTTGTTGCAACCACATCCTATCAAGTCAATCACATAAAAACTTTATATACCCTATACCCTATCCTAGTATAGCAACCAAATTCAATCTACCAACAACTTAGCAAATACTAGTCTAACTCACCCCTCTACTGATTTCATTTTTTGCATAAAATAAAAGTGCATACTTTACCTTGGGAATATCGATCAAAGGACACATGGACTCTACCTCTTTACGGACATACAATCTATCAAATTAACCCTACAAACTACTCTTGCCAAGAGAGGTTTAATTGTAGTACTTAGGGATTGAATCCACAAAGAGTGAGAGCACACAATAGATTTATGTATTCTAATGGCTAAGCTAGGCAAGCTATAAACACGAAGTTTATTGTACGTTTTATTCCTGGAAAAGAAATTTTCTAAATAAGTTAAGTTGATTCAAATATGGAAAAGATAGATCTAGGGTTTCAGGCAAGTGAATTATAGTGGATAGGATGCATGAAATTATGAATATGCAAGGACCTTAATCAACGAATCTGACCCCATCTCGTTCCAACTCTCTTATGCGAACATAGGAGTCGATCGTCGATCGACGGCTAAGGCCAAGTGTCGATCGACAGTTATCAGACAGGAAGTTCATCCACTAGGTTAATAAACCAGCTCTCTCATGTATCTAACAACGTAGCTCAATGGAACTAATTTTGGCACAGAACCTACTCTCGTAGTTGTCCATGTCCTAAGTTCAGGTTTCTAATTAGCTACTCTAGAGCGTTGTTGGGGTCAAAATCGGTCACGGCATAATAAATGCTAGAAAACTCCCAAGAAATATTTCTTATATAAAAAGAAAGAAGTTATATGACAAGTTCTCAGATAGGATGGTCCGATCCAAACAGACAACTTTTGGGAAAACAAACGACTACTGTGGTAAACAACAGTTATGTCGAAATCAATGTTAGAATTGTGTTTATGTACGAAAGCTCTCTCGACAAAATCCCGACAAAAGTTCCCGAACTAAAGACTTAAGAGAAATTGAGCAGGGAGCCAAACGAGCAATCCAACTCGCCCATTCGAGGAGTTGTATCAACCCATCCTGACTCGCCGTAAGGCGACATGGACTGGACCTTATGCCTTCCGATTGAACCTCGCCGGATCCACCCCGCTTTATGTCTCGATCGGAGTTACCGTTGGGACTTTACGATAAAAATCGCGAAGACTCGTTTTCCCGAATGAAGTTTATGGTTATCATATAAACGGAAAAGGTTAACTTAACACAACAGTTGTCTAAATAATACGAGAAGTGTGAACTTCCTCGTTCGACATGGTATCATTAAACGTTCTTTGGAAGAAATTGTGAAAAACGTTTAAATCAAAATTCGGCCCAAAGAGGCCTATAACGCGGCTAAATACCCACTTGCGATTTCATAAAAATTTAGCCCATCATTGTTAGGCCCGTGTATCTTTACTCTCAGAAGAAGATAAATCTCAGGAAATCGGAAGATAAATGTCAAATTTCCAAGATAATGATGAAGATAGAGATAAAAAGAAATATTTCCGCGAAACGATAAGCTCGACCTAGGGGCAAAAAAGGAAAGGGGAACCGACCTAGAAGGCATGTATAAGGGGAGCTAAAGCAAAAGGTACAAGATCCGAAGATTTAGACTTAGAGATGCTAGGTTAACTTATAAGAACTTAGAACTAAGGTGGCTAGAAAGACAGAGTTATACTCAGACGTTTCTCCATCTTTGTTCGATGATTCTGATTTCCTTAGACTCTACAACTCATTGCATTTAGAAACCCTAAGCTTTATTCTTGACAAACTCGGTTCCTATGACTGGCCCTCGATTACCAGACAAACTTGCTCTGGCAGTTCGATCTCTTGGTCCACTCTTTTAATTGAACTACGTCCAACTTGATCCTCGAAAGGGTACGTAGGAAGCCTATCTTACGGTCCAGTCCTAAATCATTCAAACTTTTTTCGTCTTTTTCGTCTATTGCTAAGCGAGTTGCAGCCACATAGGTTTCTCTCGACATAGGCGGTAGAGCTATCAAACTTAGTCTCGTTTTACTGCTTGTGTTATATGAATTCCGTTGTGATCCCATTTCCAGATGAACTTCATGAACGCTTTTGTCTCTGGAGCACTCGTATGCAATTTCGAACTAAAGATCTATTGTTTTTTAAATTCGTTTTGGTATCTTTTCATGTTTTCCAAGATTAATCGGTTACTTGTCATTGCTCTCGCATAGAATCCGGGACCTCAGGAAAATTTAGGGTTTCTTGACTTCCCTTAATTTACGGATATCAACGGTGTGAATTTCGGTTCCCACAGTTTGATGCTAGAAGGAGGGGGGTTGGATTACTCTAACTCATGGCCACAAAACGCTTGATCGGAGCAATGTATGGGATTACAAAAGACAGCACCACAGCTCGCAACAACGCTGGTAAAAAAACTCTAGGAGTGACTGCTCCCATTGCCAACGCTTATGCAAACATTGCACCGCTTGAGAAAATAAAAAAACCTAGTCGTGACTTTTCGCCACAAGCGGAACACCGAAACAAGCTCGCGATTTCTCTCACTAAAACAGAAAGGGCAATAATAAAATCTATCAAACCCCATAAAATTCGTCTCATTACCGAACTGGAAAAATCTCAGCGCATAAGGTCCGACCAAAAGACCTTTTTCGAAAACTTTTCATTCACTTCGTTACAAGTATGTATATTTCAAATAATAATTATGATATATTTTATCCTCAACTATTTGTGATTCTCAGTCTTTGTATTTAATTGGATAATATTTAATGTTTTTGTTTATTTTATACTTCTGAAATTGTTTTTGAAAGTTAGTATAAATCAATATTATTTAAACATAAGCTTAATTTAGACTTAATATTGGTTTACCGTGTAATATTACCAAATTTGAATTCTTATATTATCAATACATCCTACTGTTTTGCTTAGCAATTTAATTATTCAAGTAATTCAACTAAATACTTTTAAAATAAAATAACTATAAAAATACACATTTACTATTCTGTAATATTTCAATTTAATAAAGTTTTATTATTTTTAAAAAATGTTGATATATAGTTATTTAAATATTAAAACTTTAAAATATCTAAATAGCTAAAAATAATTTTATAATTATTATTGCATAATTATCATACATTGATATCAATTTAATTTAGACATATACACAATATAAAATTGACAATATTTTATATATAAATTGTGAGTTCACTTAAATGACCTTAAAATTAAGTCAAACACAAAACTAAATTTTTTGTCTATTTTATTTTGCCATTTATTTTCAACACAATCTTTAATTATTTTCAAATATTATTTTTCCATCAATTATTTTCAAATATTTACAAAAAGAAATTATTGTTATTATTAGTTTTTGTTTAGAAAAGACATAGTCCACATCAAATGCAAGTCGCTTATCTATTCAACTTAAGTGCTTAGCATAAAAATGTCATTTTTTGTTTAACAATGCAATAACTAAATATTTTATGATAAATTTTACAATTTATAAACGAGAAAAATAAAGATATGAAGAATTTTTTTGATCAAATTTGAAATTTATTGATCACCTAGGAACTCATTTACAGAAAACAAAAAAAAAAAAGAGAAATTAGGTTCTATATACACCAAAAATATTTAATATTTGCAAACTACCCTGAAACTAGTTTTACCACTGTTGATATTTTTATAATACAAAATTACCCCTGTACAAATTATTTCTTCCTTCTCTTTCTTGTGTTTGCCCGGACAATCTTCTTTGTTCTCTCTCTTTCTTATAGTTTCTTAAAATCACTAAACACATTTTTTATTAATCTGCAAATGCTTCTCTTCCTCTCTCTCTCTTTATAGGTTCAACTATGTAGATCAGTTTCAAGTACGTATGTTTCAGTTAACACAGAGTATGAATCCAACAAATATTATCCTCACATGAAATCATCTATCCAGTTTTTCTATCATTTTACTCAATCTCGGCCATGATATGAAAGTCACATACGTGTGAGATCTCTTCGATTCACGCTCTAGTAAAAGCACATGGTTGTATTGATGGGTTGTATACTCAAGAAATGGTGTGTTTCTCGACCTTGATAAAACCTTAATCTAATCTTTCAGTTTTCAGTTTTTGTAGTCGACATTTATTAAATTAACTCGTAATTGTTTGATTAGATGCTATAAATCAAGTATTTGTGAACAGATGCATGTTTGGTTAGTTGTTAATTATCTGGTGAATGTCGATGTATTTTCACAAAATATATCATTGGCTGGTAAATGTGTACTTACCTTTTACAAAACACGTTAACAACCTTTTAAAATAGTTTGTAAAATGTTAATAAATAACTTGTGTTGACTGATAAATAGTTTGTTAGATGCTACCATTTCAGTTAATAGATTAACAAGTCATATAACAATTTACGTTGAAACTTTGTATTGACATTTTATAAAATTTATCATCATTAGTTGATACATGTTCAGTTAATTGTTACAAAATATGTTACCGCTTCTTATATCGATTGGTAAAATGATAAAACTAACTATCATTAACTGATATATATTTTGTTAGAAGGTATAAAATATATTACCGTGTTAACTTAATTATTATCTATTTATTTAATCTAATCCTAATGGTTAACAATTATTGTAGCATATAAATAAAATAAAAAATCTAACATATGGAAAACAACATATTAGATTTGATGTCATTGTTTTGTTCATATATTTTTCTATTAAACAAGTTATCAACTAACAATTTTAATAGTATGTAATGGTACAACTTACCGTAATGTACTTTGTTAACAACTAATAATATATTGTCTTTTTCTGTCTTTGTGTATTGTTTTTTTCTCTTTCCTTTTAACTAGTTGCAGTTTGTTGAAGCCATAAAATCTTAGAATCAATCTCAATCCCTTTGAAATTTTTTACTTTCTTTGAAACCATTATTTACTTGCATATATGGTGAATCCAACATTGACACTATTAATGTGACTGGGATGAAAATGTAGTGTGGAGGAGAAGGTTAATATATAAATTGTGTGACGATTATAATTCATGATGAGATTGACTCTGAGTTTTTTATAAAAACAATTGTTTGGAGTGAGATTGAGAGTAAATCTATCGTGAGATAAGAAAGAGTTGCAGGAGAAAGAGAGAGAAGAAATGAAAGGTTTGGGGTGGGGTAGGGTTAAAACAGTCAATATATGCTTAAACTGCTACAGGATTTTTGTTTTACATACTCATAGGGTAGTTTACAAATTTTGATTTAATTCAGTATTTCTAGCAAATTGTCCCCAAAAAAATCAGATGAGTGGGAGTTATGCCCTCAGAAAAACAATAAAAGAGAAGTTAAACTTTGTTGTAAAACTTAGAAAAAAAAAGAATATGGAATTCGTATATTGCTTTGTATTGTGTTATTCATAAAGTATAAGAGATTCCTTTTATATAAGGATTACAATAGACCGACATATAGGTAAATGAAAAGAGTACAAATCCTATTGCAACTAGAAAAAGGAAAATATCCAAAACCAATATGGAAAAGGTTTCCCTAGCCGCCCAACCCTAAACCTATATGGTCTAGGTTTAGTAAACCTCTATGCAGTAGGTTTATAGTCGGTCCGGTTATAGACAATCCACAATCTGGTTCATAACACTCCCCCTTGGATGCCATAACTGTATAGAACTTGTAATCTGCTTAATGTTGCCTCATTCAAATATTTACCCGGAAAACCCAATTGGGACAAAACACATTACTCCCCTGATTTGGACCTCACTGAAGGTCCTTAAGCCTACGCATTCCAATATGATGTATTAACTTCTTGAATGTTGATGTTGGAGTGAATTGAACGAACTTGTACCACTCAGACCTCTCCGGCCTTTTGTAAGTTGCACATGATGTTGGCCCTTCTACGCCCACGGACATCCCACAGTCATAGGGATGTATTTCTTTGTCGTAAACCATCTTATACTCTGAGCGGATGTGATTGGTCATCCTGTCGACCATCCTATACTCTTAACCAAACACACACACGAATTTTGGCTGATGTTTCTGCGATGGTTTGTCTCATGGATTGCCAATATATTTCATAACCTGTCTAAGATCTAATAGATAACCTGGATCAACAAAACCAATTAACCCCTCTTTGGGCTGGTCAGTATAAAATAAAACTAAGTTGTCAAATTTCTTTTATTACATGGACTGATTGGGTCATTCTTATATTCCTCTTTTACTAAGTATTTACTTAGCCTATTGTACCACATGTGGCCGCTTTGTTTCAGTCCATAAATAGATTTGTTCAGCTTTATACAATGTTGTTCTTTGAGAAACTTTTCTTATCTTTGAGCTCAATACTTTCTGGTACTTTCATAAATATCATTATTCAGTGGACCATATAAATATGCAGTTACTACATCCATTAGCTGCAAATCTCATTTCTCTCTTATGGTCAGACTTATTAAAAATCGAAATGTAGTAGCATCCACCACAGGAGAGTAAGTCTCCTCATAATCTATTCATGATCTCTTGTGAGAATACTTGTACGACAATATGGACTTTATATCTCACGATTTCTTTCCCTCACAAACACCTATTTATATCCACTGGTTTAACGTCATAAGGTGTTCTTATTTATTGGACCAAATACATTTATCTTGGTTTAACATCATAAGGTGTTCTTATTTATTGGACCAAATACATTTATCTTCCTTAAAGAGTTTACCTCCACGTCTATAGCTTCTTTTCATTTAAGCCAATATGATCTACGAGTGCACTCTATTATTGACGTGGGTTCATGATCCTCGTTTATATCCATAAGTTCAAGTGCTATCTTGTATGCAAATAAATCATCTATGTCGACATCTTTTTCTCTTCCAATGTATTCCAGACATGATATAATCGATTACAATATCATTATTATCAGGACCATTAGTACCCTGAAGCTTGGCGTCCCAAGCCTCAGTGTTTGGTACCTTAGAGCCAGCCGGCCTTATGTCCATGTCTGTGGTTTCCTCGACCTCAGATTTGTTTTCATTCTCTGCACCTTTCTTTTGTTTCCGAGGATTCTTATCTTTGGAATCTATTGGTCTACCACGTTTCAAACGTTGTCTAGACTTTTGTAGCAACTTGATTATGTCCCTCTTGGACTTCAATATTTATTGGTGCATTACAAGCTGGTATATATGACTTAGTCAGTTTCTTTGGGTCAACAAATGAATCTGGGAATCGATTAGCTAGCTTTTGTAAATGTATAATATTTTGGACCTCTAAATCACATTCTTTAGTCCGAGGATCTTTCCAAGACAATGATGGTTGATTCCATTCTATTTATTTTACCAGCTTATTATTTTCTCCCTTTTATGTTGGATAGTCGGATTAAAAATGACAATCCGTGTACCTAGCCTTAAACAGATCACCCATGGTCGGCTCTAGGTACTTAATAATCGTGGGAGATTTATATCCAACATATACCCCATCTTCCTTTGAGGTCCCATCTTAGTTCTCTGTGGTGGAGCAATTGGTACATCCAATTTTTTTCAAATTGGATATGTCTGACTCATGACCCGTGATTTAATTGAGATGGGGAGAATCTATGCTCACCAGATGGCCTGATGCGTATCAAATCTGCCGCATATAAAACTACATGTCCCCAAGCTTAGAGTGGGAGTTTTGACCTCATGAGTAATGGTCTAGTATGCGTTTAATAAAAGATTCGGCCAAGCCGTTTTATGTATGGACATGCGCCACACTTATGTTCCACACTTTCCCCCATGGACATACTATAATCATCAAATGCTTGGGACATGGATTCACCAGCATATTTTAGACGTATAGTCTTTAAAGGAAAATCTGAAAATGGGCTCTTAGTCGTTTTACTGGTGATGGCCTGATGAGTTTCCCTTGTGTACATGCTACACACGTGAGATTCTTTGGATACCTCTTCATTGTGTGCCCTTTTGTATTACTTATTAATTTACGCATCATGTTTGGACCGGGATGGCCAAGACGGTCATGCCATAAAGTGAAATTCTCAGTAAACCTTTTGTTCACTTCGGCATCTAACCTCTATCATACTGATCTTGGCATAGTAAAGATCAGTAGAGAATGAAAGTATAGTCTCGGCCACTTTATTATAGCCTTGGGCGTATTTCTATGTCTAAAGGAACTCTTTGTTTCTTTCGTCCATTGTTTCTATATGGAAACAATTTATTCTTATATCTTCGTAACTTAATGGGCTTTTCTAGGTGAATATAAAGCATCAGATATCTCTAGATACGTGTCCTTTAGGTAATAATATACATGCCTAGTTGTGGCCCTAAATTAGGCTGGCTAGTGCTTATATTTGCGTTTCATCTCATTAAGTAAAATTAGACAAGGCAATAAAGTAAACTCAAAGAAATCATGAAGACAAAAGAAAAACATAAAGCAAATCAAAGCACAAAAACAGTATGTTGAAATCAACTATTCTTTTAGAAAATCTGATGTTTCATAATCCATAAGATCATCTTGATCATGGTCAAAGTCACCATCGCCATCTTGGACCAAATGGGCTTCAGGATTCTTCCCTTTCATACTCTCTTGGTAGAGGTCAACTAGATTTCAGGGAGTCCTACAGTTCTTAGCCCAATGATTACCCATTCCACATCTATGGCACACTGATTTGGTCGAGTGTTGTAGTTTAAAGGAGATACCACGGCCTCCAACCCCTCGACCATGACCAAAATTGGATCCACGACCATAGTTATAGTGGTTCCCCAGCCACGGTCCGATTAGTTACCTCGGCCATATGAATTGTAGTTGCCACGACCACGCCTTTTCCATCCACCACGGCCATGGCCGTGTGGTTTATTCTGGACATGGTTACTTTCTTTGGCTTCTTTCTTTTCTTTTGTGGCCTTATTGGCTTCAGGTAATGGGGCTGATCCAGGAGGTCTCAATTCACTATTTCTCATCAATATCTCATTGTTTTGCTCGTCTAGCAATAGGCATGAGATCAGATCTGCATAAGTCTTAAAGTCCTTTTCACGATATTGTTATTGTAGCAACACATTACTTGTGTGGAAGGTGGAAAATGTCTTTTCCAACATATGATTATCTGTTATAACTTCACCGCACAGTTTCATTAAAGAAACAATCTTAAATAGGGCTGAGTTATGCTCGTCCATGGACTTGTAGTCCTGGATTCTCAGATTCCTCCAATCAAATAGAGCCTTTGGTATTAACAACGTTCTTTGGTGATCATATATCATCTCTAATGTTGTCTAACGGTCTAGAGGAGTTTCAATAGCCAGATACTGATCTTTGAGATTCTCAGCAAGATGATGACGAATAATTAATATTGCCATGTATCTATCTTTCTCATTGGCATTATTGCCTTCTGTCATACATTCACCAAATTCTTTTGACTTTAGGATAATCTTAGTATCCAATGCCCATTGTAAGTAATTATCACCAGAGAGATTTACGGATTAAAATCCAAGTAGTTGATTTTCGACATGTGAAATCATATGTTCTTATACTTTAGGTATAGGGTTTATACGACCATGTAATCAAGTCATTCGACCAAAGCACTCTTAACAAGTGATTTCTATATGTTCATGCAAGCCTATCAAACGTGATTTATATGTACATATAACCTCAATCAAAGAAAATATCAAACGGATCATCATGTTCTAGGTGGTCGAATGTTAAAGCAAGGTGGTCGAATTAAATCCTACAACTCTCAACCAATAATTCGACCAAGTTAGGGTTCTAAGGTTCCATACGGTTTTATCAGACATGTCTCTCGATCAAACAAGATATAACAAGTCATATGGATAGTAATGTAAACAAGTAATCAAGTCATGCTTATCAAATAAATCACATGGCCAAACGAAACAAGACATTACTAATGGTTAATTTCTATATGCGGCCATGAAGCAATCAGTTTATACGGATATGCAAGACTAGCAAAATGGATTCTATATGTGCAAGGATCATATGTGGTTTCAATGTTAAAATATTCAATCAGGATTTATCAACTAATCAGTCAGTTTCAGGTATGAATTTAGCAAGCCTAGTATTCGAGATCTATATGCACATAAAAATCGGACCATATGACCTCAATCTAGACAAAACAAACGGATCATGCAAACACAATCTATCGGATTCCAAGCATGTATTTAGCAACTCTAGCATATCGGTTCTAACAAGATCATACGGTTAAGACTGTTTATAAAAACAAGACATAAATCATGCAAAAACTATCAACCTAGCAATCGATCCTAACCTCATAAACAATTATATCAATCAATAAAATTGGACATGTTTAGTATTAGAGTTTCATAATGCGATTAGGATTTTATGGTTTTAGAAATCGGTTAGGTTTTAGCAAACATCCTCAAAACAATCAATCTAGCTAACCAATCAACTTAGCATACTTTCTCATTTCTCAAAACATTTAATCGAATCAAGAAGGTTTTAGGGTTTTTAATTCAATTATTAGTATTTTCGATTAGGTTTTTGAGATATTAGGGTTCTTAGTGTTTACCTTAACCTCCGATGGGTTGAATGGACCACCAATGAGAGAAAGTATGTACTTGGATCACGAACTGGAACAAGAATCATGATCGACTAGTAGAGGAAGCTTGATTGTTTGAAGGTTGAATTCGGATCAAGGTATGAAAGTTTCACGATCAAATGTTTCATGATGGGGATTATGGTTTTTGATCGATGGCTTTTTAGCTTAGGGATTTAGAGAACAATTCGGGCTGATAACGTGTTGTAAAACTTAGAGAAAAGAATGGAAAATTCGTATATTGATTTGTATTGTGTTATTCATAAAGTACAAGGGGTTCACTTTATATAAGGATTACAATAGACCGTCTTATAGGTAAATGGAAAGAGTACAAATCCTATTGCGAATAGGAAAAGAAAAATATTCAAAACCAATATGGAAAAGGTTTCCCTAGCCGCCTAACCCTAAACCTATATGGTCTAGGTTTAGTAAACTTCTATGCAGTAGGTTTATGGTCGGTCCGGTTATGGACCATCCGCAATCTGGTTCATAACAAACTTAACATATATCTTTTTTTTTATCAAAAAATTAACATATCTATATCATTTAATCACTCATTACTTTGAACCACGACCTCAATAGTCCCTCCAGCTTGTGCGGTGCGTTGTATCTAAGTGAAGAAATTCTGTTCCTGGCAGCTTTATCAATAAGCCGAATGATATGGGATGATATGAAATTCTGTTCCTGGTTATCTTTGAGATGCCTACGGGAGTTGTGTTCCCTCCAAATATGATAGACTGGCGTCTGGAAAACAAGCTGTAGAAGAATATTGTCCTGCGGTTAGGCCAGATCCAAGCACTACACCAGCAACTCTATCCACACTGTGTACTAATAGGGGCCCCCACAGAATACACAATCATACCTGGTGCCCCACATCCTTATTGTATCTCTTGTTGACAATTTTTTTTTGAACAGCCAACAAAAGTATAAAAGACTAGCGAGACACTCCATGTGTAAACCATGCACTGTCACTCCATACCACTTCTTTCCTACTACGAATCTGCTCATAGGCATGACCTGCTGAGAAGTGATCCTTGTAAGTGTCAGTTTGAATGGCACCAGATACATACATCATCCCCTTGGTCTGGATGTGGAACGGAAGCAGCAAGAATCATGGCGTGCAGAGCCTGGAAAGGTCTGAATCTGGGTACAAATAATTTTTGTATTGGAAGCCTTACTCAAAAATAAAACAAATATATGAACAATTTCATGGGTGTTTTGCAAAATTTACTCAAAACTTGAAGTCAAAAACAAAACTAAACCATTATTTTTCTTGAAATTTTGACTTGCTCTATTCACCTTAGAAGTTCTGATTGTTCACGAAAATGTCACTACTTGTTTTTTTCTCTAAAATTGTGTGTTTACTTTATCATCCTCATTTTCATCAACTATTCACGAAAATTCCACTGCCATCAATTCACCTAACAACCATGAACAACCAATATGAAGCTCATAATGCATAAAAAAAATCAATTTTCACTCATTCTATCTCATATCTTATCCACAAAAACTACATCTCTCTGAGTTTCTCTCTATAATCATCCAAAAACCCTAGATTTTTTATTCTAAAATTTGAAGGTTCATATAGCCATTTAAACTCATGATTATTGGTCATTAACGATTGAGCAACTGTCCTGGTGAAGTTTTGTGTGCTTGAAGAACTAAGTAATTTTTCTCAGTGGTTTAAGGTATGCATCGAATTGTTTACCATGATTTGTTCACGAGCATATGTTAGTTTTACAATTGACTTTCTGTCTGTTTTTTAGAGAAGACCTTCCTCGAAGTCTTCTAACTTTTCTTTATTGACAAAAAAAATTGAGAAGACTTCCAAGGATAAACATATTAGTTTTGCAACTGACGGATCTGTGTGAGAAATTTGACTTTCGACAGAGGTAAGTCTTCCACCGGGAGACTTTCACGGAAGTTTTTTCAACTTTTACATTAAGTTTGTTCGCTATCGGTGGAATTCTGTGTAGGTTACTTTTGTAATTGAATATTTAAACTTAAACATTTAATTTAAATTGGAAGACTTTCAGATAAGTCTTATGATGGAAGACTTACGCGATGGAAGACTTACGTGGAAGTCTTCCAGATTTTTATTCCGTAATTCTGGTCAAACATATGGTAATGAAAGAAGACTTCCCTAAAAGTTTTCTCAACAAAAGTCAAATATAGTCAACTGCAAAAGTAACCTATGCAGATTTCCACCGATTGTAAGCAGACTTAATGTAAAAGTTGACAAGACTTCCGTGGAAGTCTTCCTTTGAAAATTTTCAATTGCAAAAATGACATGAATGGAAGACTTTCACGAAAGTCTTCTCTTGGAAGACTTTCACGAAAGTCTTTTACGACAATGTATAATAAACCTTCATTTTCTTCAAATTTAAAATGAATTTTTAAAATTTTATTGTTAATTCATGTGTTTTATACAATATTTGGGGTCCTAAATGAAATTCTTAACTTAATTGGTGATAATTTAAAAGTTATCAAATATGTTTATTAATGTTTCTAGCTATTGATAGAAATCTTCTGGGTTCATTTTTTGAATTTGATGTTCTATGTTTGCTATGTCTGTAATTTTGAATGCAAAAAAATATTAATGTCAACCAAAAAATGAGTATGAGTGGCTGCCTTCATGTTTGGAACAAATTGCATTAGCAAATTGGAATTTTATTACTAGTTTAAAACTTGATGCTCAAAATAGATTTAAGTATTTAGGTAATATTTGATATTTGGTGAATTTGACTAACTTTTCTTGAGAAATCTTCTCCCTTAGTCGTAGTAAATTTTGACTAATTTTTTGTGTAATTATGTTTTACTATTAAATTTGTGTCAAGAACTTTAATAATGTCAAGTACTTTTGACAAGATAATATCGTAGACATAAATATATTTACTACAATTTTTCATTAATATCACTTTAAATTTACAAAAGAATTCATAATTAAAAGAGTACACCTACAAATCACAAAACGTCCATAAACGAAATTATTATAGATCATTCCTCTGCAAAAAAAAAGTTTGGACTCCACTTAACATGAGAAAAGACTCAGTCAGAAGACTTTCAGGAAGACTTCTAGCATATTATATGTTAGAAGACTTCCGAGACTTCCGATTCCAAATCGTCTTAGATTTGAAAAACCTGTATATCCAAACAAAATGAATCAGTGAGAAAGACATGAGATAAAATGAGAAACTGATATAAAATTTGGTTTTTTAATGAAAAATTTACTTGAAAGTCTTCTAATAGAATATCTCCTCGAAGACTTACTTGAAAATCTTCTACTCCCTAAATTTACTATTCGCCCAGAAGACTTCCATGGAAATCTTCAAATGCATTATTTGTTGGAAGACTTATGAGAAGATTTCCTAAAAGTCTTCCAAATCGTCTTAAATCTGAAAAATCTGCATATCCAAAAGCATTCAATTGACTTTAAAACATTGAAAAGCTTCAAAAATAAAGTAAAAACTTAAAACAACAAAAAGAGTTTTCAAAATTTAAGAGCTTTAAGCACCAAAAAGTTAGCAAATGATAAAAATGATTTATAGATCTCCCTTTAAAGAAGTGGAAAATGAGAACCATGTGAAGAAAAACCTGCAAAAACAAAATAAATAAGTGAGAAACATGAGATAAAATGAAAAATTGATATAAAACACTCACATCTGTTATGAATAACATATAAGGCAGAAAGCTCCGCCAGAAGACTTCCGCGGAAGTCTTCTAGTGCATTATTTGTTGGAAGACTTCTGAGAAGACTTTCATGGAAGTCTTCCAAGTCGTCTCAGATCTAAAAAAACTTTTATATCCAAAAGCATTCAATTGACTTCAAAACATTGAAAAGCTTCAGAAATAAGGTAAAAACTTAAAACAACAAAAAAAAAATTTCAAAAGTTAAGAACTTTAGGCAACAAGAGATTACCAAATGAAAAAAAAATATGATTTAAAGATCTACCTTTAAAAGAGTTGAAGATGAAAACCATGTGATGAAAAACCTGCAAAAACAAAATAAATAAGTGAGAAACATGAGACAAAAAATGAGAAATTGATATAAAGTTTGGTTTTTAAGTTTAAACATATTAGAGAGAGGTTAGAGAGTATGAGAAAGTTACATTTTGTTGCTACCATTTAAGAGGAAGAGAGAAAATGTGTAAATTTTTCTTTGTATAAGAAGACAAAAAATCCAATAAAATTAAATATTTTCGATTCAGAAGACTTTCAAGTAAGTCTTCTAATAGAATATCTCTTGGAAGACTTAATTGAAAGTCTTCTAGACCCTAAATTACTATTCACCCAAAAGACTTCCGCGGAAGTCTTCTAGTGCATTATTTGTTCGAAGACTTAAGTCACTTATACCCTAAACTCAAAATAACTAACTAATTAGAAACAAACATTTCATAAAATTTAAATAAACTTTAAATTTAAATTTATATAACTTAAATTGTCTATAATTAGATGATTATGATTTTTCTCCTACCAAAATATTTTTTATAAAATTATTAAATTATTTTTAAGATCTAATACACTAGATCTTATAGAAGACTTAATACTTCCACTAAAAGACTTATGTAAGACTTAACAATAGGCGGGAAACCTAAATTCTTCTAAAATTTTAAGCATGAAATGGTAGTCAAGTCTTCCAGTAAGTCTTCTAGTGCATTATATCTTCAAAAATTTAAGTCTTCCAAAACCCTTAAATAAAATATATTACTAAATCACATAAAAAAAAATTATTAAACTTAAAATAAACCTATCAAAATTTTAATATACACAAAACTAAACACATATAGGTCAAATTTAGTTTTTGAAAAAACAAATTAAGATACCACAATCTAACCCTAAAAACACATACAATACTATAACATAGTTAGCAAACCCTAAAGCAAAGAATATCATAACTAACTTACATTCACTCATCTATGTTGAAAACTATTCAATTTTGTTAAATCTAAATTTACATCATTTATAAATGTCTATAATTACACTATTAGGATTTTTAACTAATCAAAATATTTTTATAAAAGTTATAAATTATTTTTAAGATATATATCATGAGAAGACTTCTCTGAAAGTTTTCTCACTCGCATGGCTAAATAGTAAACTACAATATTGTTTTTTTATTTAGTCATGAGGGGATGTTTGTAATTTCACTAACCTTTTAAGTTACTTTTGCATTTGATTTGAGTTGGGATACACCTTTGCATTTAAAATCAAATTTTAACTCATATTTAGCAAATCCCCTAATTTTTATATATGTTCTTTACAGTTATATTTGATATGGATTATTTGACCTTTCACCAATCCCCACCCACCCACCCCCCCCCCAAAGGTCATGTTGGAGTTTTATTGACTAATACCACCCATTTTCAATGTTAATAATATAATAAAATGTTAAAGAAAATTAAATATATGCTATATGTAATGTTATATTTGATTTAATTATTTACTGTATGAATCTAACTAAAATTGAAAATTAGCTTTTTCTTAATAAAAATAGTCAATAGAATTTTGTCATGACTCTCTATCCATTGCGTGTAGTATAATGTCTTTACATTTATGTATTTTAAATAATAATATTGATGATGACAAAAAATAAAAATAATAATGTTCATATATTATATTATCAACTATTTGTGATTCTCATTATTATTATTATTATTATTATTATTATTATTATTATTATTATTATTATTATTATTATTATTATCATTAAATTTGTTAATATTTTTTCTAATTTTATTTCATACTTCTTCAATTGTTTCTTAAAGTAGTATATTATAAATACTATTAAAACAAAAACTTAATTTGGACTTATTGATATACCGTGTGATATTAACAAATTTAATTCTTATATTTAATATACCCCTAAATATTTCAAAAATAAAATAACTATAAAGATAGTGATACAGATTTTTGTATGGTTGCAATCTAATAAAATATAATTATACTTTTTAAAAAAGTTTTTTTTAAATATAAACTATAAAATATTAAATAACTAAATAATGTCATTATTATTATTAAAAATTATTATATATTAATATTAGTTTAAGTTTTAGTTATATTCGTAATATAAGGTTTATAATGTTTTATATATACATTGGGAGTTTTACTAAAAGGACCTATAGATTAAAGTCAAACACCAAAACTAGCATCATTTTTTGTCTACTATATTTTGCAATTTATTTCCAACACAATCTTTAACTTTTTAAAATATTTAAAAAATGTTATTATTTTTATTATTAACTTTTGTTCCAAAATTGCTAAATATCCATAAACATCCTAAACATTTCTATTTATTTACAACAATGCTATTACCACCAATTTTTCCAACCACTATTAATAACCAAATTTAGTGCTTTTAAAGCTCAAACATATATTTGTATATCAGCTTTTCTCACTCAACGGTAACAAAACTTGATTTCCTTCTATGTCTTTTCCACTTTCATCTAATCGTAACTTTCAATTTAAAACACACAACTTTCACATTTTGGTAATTTTTCATTAAGAAGCGTCTTTTTTGTATCAACATAATAGACTCAACTAAAACTCATAGCTTTATGTCTATATGAATAACAAAAGACGGTTGTATCCTGGCACTGCATGCAATACTATCCGCCTTATATTCTACGCTCGGGATATATGAATGGTTGAAACTACCATAAGGATCTTGATGTCCTCCACATAACTTGCAAAGACACATTATTCTTCTGATGTTGAAACTATCTTCACCAATTGAGAACAATCCATTACAAATGTGATGTCAAACTGCCGTAAATTCCTCATACATTACATTGCCCAGATGAGCGTTTCTAATTTTGAATGTAATGGTGAGAGGCTGGCTCTCGTATTCATTTCCCCCATCAATTCATCAAAGCCTTCTAGCGTATTATACCAGTCTTGTCTCGAGTAATTATCCTGATATTTCCATGACCCATCCGTAAAACGACATCGTCCTGGTATGAAAGGTAAACATGTCCCCTCAAACTCCCTAGATTGGGTTACCATGTGTGAGTGAGGCACGTGCTTCTGGCAAAGTAATGATTCAGTTTCTGCCATATTAGGAGTGTCTCTAGGGTCAATATCTATGTTACTAAAAACATTGTTGTTTCATCATTTCTAAATGTACCATTATAATCTATGTAAATTGATGATCTTCCATGGGTGGAAAAACCCTTTAGTACACGTGATCCATATTTGCAAAAAAAAAAACGATTGAGAAGGGAAAATATCTGGATTTGATGGAATCTTTGAGAGAGCCCAAACTCGATCGTTAGGGGACATTCACAACACACGTGATTAATTGATTCCTCATTGGGCTCCACATCTTGCACACTGAGTATCGCCTTATAGCTTTTTGCCCACAGATTTTTCTTTACAAGTATGCATCCCGACAATATTTGCTATAAAATGTTTTATTTTCAGTGGACATCGTATTTTCCAGGAAAAAAGCCTTTAAATGGGTTACAATAGGTCCATACATTGGTAGTGTTTTGTCTCTGTTATGATATACTCTTTCCACTTGATAACCAGATTTCACCATATATTTCCTATTATTAGTAAAATGACATCCATCTTGATAGACCATGTGAATTCCATGTTTGTGATGTTGTATTGATGAGAGAACCCACTGAAAGATCATGGTAATGATTTCATTACTAGCTAGTCTCGGGTGATTGGTTGAGAGCCAAGGATCATTCCATACTAAAATAGATAATCATGATCTCACCCTTTTGATCAGTCATTTGCTAACAAGAGAACTATCAGAGACAATACTACGCCAGCAATATGACGGTGAGTATGATCTAATCGGTTCTAGGGGTGTTGCATTCCTGAACTACCATCATTTGAAGGCACGAAGAATAATGTTTTTGGCTTCTCGATCAAACACCAAAAAAAATTCTCAGCATTGCTGTATTGAAATCCGTGAGGTCTTTAAACTCCAAACCTCCTTTATCCTTATGGGGACATAATTTGCCCCTTAATTCTAGTGCATGCCTTTAGAATCTCCTCCTGAATTCACCAAAATTGTACCCCCGCGCTCCTCAATTTCTTTGTTACAGACTTTGATAGTCGGAAGCAAGACATTACTTGATTTGGTGAAGCAGTAATCATTGACTTAATGAATACCTCTTCCCCCCCCCCCTTTGTAAAAAAAAACATCCGTCCACTAACTCTTTTGTTTAAGCGAACTGAATGAAATCAAAAATTTGAGTCTTTGTTCCACCCAAACTATCTAGCATTCCCAAATATGATCTCATTCTACCTATAATTTGAATCTTTTATATATCTCAGAGCTCCTGCCGAATAGGTTCCTCTATCTTATATCCAAATTGCATAGAAGATTTTTGGAATGGTATTACACTCTTCTTTTTGTTACTTACAAAAAAGAATCTATCATATGCAAAGAGCATATGAGATATCGATGAGCAGGCCCTTGCAACCTTCATCGCTATCAGATGCTTCTCTCTTTTAGCTTTTTTAATATTCGAGATTATGGCCTCCATACATATGATCAATAAGTAAGGAGAAAGTGGATCATTCTGGCACACATCTCTCTGTGGAATTATGTGCCCTCTTGGGTATCCATTCAATTGCACTAGATATTGTACCGAAGATATACATTACATCATTAGTTGGATCCATTGAGGATCAAACCCCATTTTATGGAGTAATACCTCGATAAAAGCGTATTCCACCCTATTATACGTTTTACTCATATCTTTTTTTAATTTTCGTGAACTTATTTTGGCATGATTTATTGTCAGAAATCAATCTTTCTGCAGCAAAAGTCGATTGTGTTTCCAAAACAAGTGTTGGGAGATAACCCTTCAACCTTTGGCATAAAACCTTAGATATTATCTTGTATTCTACATTACAAAGACATATTGGTGGCAGGTCATTCATTCTTATTGTCCTCTCTATTTTGGAATCAGACAGATATTTGTAATGTTTAATCTTATACCCATTTTCCCAGTGAGCAAAAAACTATTTACCAACTCAAGCAGGTTCTTCTTAATAATATGCCAAGAATGTTGCAAGAAAAGTGTTGTCATTCTTTATGGACCAGGGGCTTTCTCCGGATGCATCATAAACAATGCTTGTATTACTTCCTCTTTGGTAGCAATCCTGATAAACCAATGATTCATCGGATGAGTGATGGTCGATGTGATCTCATCCAGGAAAAATAGAGCTCCGAGGGAGTAGTAGAAAGAAATAAATCATCAAAATAACCCATTGCTACTTTTTCTACTCCTTACTCCTCAGTTATTCAATGTCCACCTTCATCGAACCTACAATCATTTTTGGAGCATGGCGTTGCTTCATTAATATATGATAAAACTTAGTGTTCAGATCCCCTGATATATGCCACATATTTCCACTCTTCTTTTGCCAGTAATCATCTTCATCTTTGTACACTTATTGTAGTTTCCTAGAGATTTTCACTATTTCCTCTTGATTTTTACTATTTTCTGATTGTACTTCTTCTAGGGCTTGTTGAAGCTTGCTGATTTTCTTCTTTCAATATGGGGGATCATCGAGCAATTAAATGACGAAAATTACTAAGTTTCGTAACAAATTCCCCCATACTTCCTTCTTTTGAGTCCATCCAACCCCTACCAATGGATTCCAGGAACCCATCATGTCCAATCAATCTTTATCAAACAAAAATTGGCCTCACCGTTTGGGTACCTTATCCTCTATATAAGCCACTACTAGTTTGTGATCAGATCTTATCATTCCTAAATATTCAGTATAAGAACATGGAAATAGTGTGTGACATTCTTTGTTTGCTAGTGTTCGGTCTAATCGACATCTGATCATTTATTTTCTTGTCTTTTTGCCAATACATTTGGTTTACCCGATCTGGGAATTTCAGAAGTCCCAATTCCTGATTATATATTATTGAAAGACATGAGATCATGCATTTTTTAAAGGGCCTCAATGTTTTTTTCTTGATTTCCAGTAATTTCAATTTAGATCTCTAATAACAAACCATGGGTCTGGCCTCACTAACCCATATCTCGTTAATCTTTCCCATTCTTGATCCTTGAGTTTTTGAACAGGCTCTCCATAAACAAAAGTATGAAGACTATTTCCCGAAAATCACAGCTCCACGTCTATCATTCGGTTACATGAGTATAAAATCTTAACCTAGTAATCATTTATAGAAAATAGCTAATTTTCCACTCGTTTCGTTTGGATCCGCTGTAACCAAAATTATCAAAACTGAACTGCTATTCAAATCCATGTACAAGCAAAATCTTGTTTTGTTTCCAATGAAAATAAAAAATTGGGTTTGTGTTTATACCATATCTCTCTGAGGTAACTTATTGTCCATTTACTTCTTATCCTTCCGCAGTTCCAACCTAGGATTCTCATAAACAAAATATTTTTCATGTGCTCCTTCGAGCTATGAAATCGGGTGTAATGATACCGTATATATTAGTGTAATTCCTTCGTAGTAATGATGCACTCCTGTTACTTTAATAAATCCAACATTCTTCACAGACAAGTATCTTTGTCTCTGCGTTGTGTTATTTCTTTCTTTCATATGACCGCCTACTCGCTGAACCCCAAAGTAAGGCCGAATGAGTTGTTTATTCGAGAACTCTATGGATTTTTCCTCTATTGACTTGTTAATTCTAACTCCAACGTATCTCCATAGTCTTCGTTGCACCAAGCAAATCTTGTTCTGAAACTCATGACTCCAATCCTCTAAACTAACTGAAGACCATTTAAAAGGAACCCCATGGTGAACACGAATATAGAAGATTACCAAGCCTGCATCATTATAAATGGTGGCGTGATTAACCCATTTACCGTCTTCCGCGAAAGCATGCTCATAGAACTTTACCAAATGAGTTCTAGTATCCAATCTGACCACAAGTGAAAGCCTCCAAAGCCACTGATCATAAAACTGATCATAACTTCCAAAAGAAAGATATACCAGCACCACCAGGAACCAAAAAGCTAAAATTTATTCTATACATAGATCATAAAATAATCTAAACCCCTATAAAAAAACCTCAAACTGATGCACCAAGAAAACCAAATAACTTTGTATTCAAATGTGGACATATCTAGTCATATATGTTGGAATATCTTCCCGTTAATACTTTGATCTTTGCATATATTGTGTGTGTATCTAGTTTAGGAATGAAAACCTTGTATAAAGAGAAGGTATTGGACCTAAAGATTAATACAAAAAACATTTACGATACTCGTTTTGTCTGGTTCTGGCGGATTGATCATCATCCTTATTTGATCTACGTCAAACCGTGTTGAGTCGATATGACTGAGGAAGTGAAGACTGGCAGAGGTTTGGTTCCAACTGGGGAGGTGAAAGAGACGAGTGGAGTTCAGCGAAGAACCATCTCTCCTTATGATTTGAGCTCCAGTGACAATACGGGAAGTGTTATTTCCCAACCGCTGATGAGCACTTCGAACTATGATGAATGGGCAACCAACCATCATCTTACTCTTGTGGCGAGAAAGAATTTTGGTTTCGTGGATGGCACAATTCCCCAACCACGACAAAACTCACCTGATTTGGAAGATTGGTGAACCAAAAATGCTTTGGTGGCTTCATGGATGAAGCTAACGATTGATGCAACATACGCACCCTCTCACATCATGATGTGGCTTGTAGCTTGTGAGAACATATGCAGAAGAGATTCTCGGTGAAGAATGGATCGAAACTCCAGATGGTCAAGACATATATTGCTACAACATAATATGATTGAGGCATACTTTGATTATCTGAACAAACTGTGGACAACTCTGACTGATTATCAGCCCTTGAAGAGATTTAAGTGTGGAGGTTATACCTGTGAACTCAACTTAGATCTTGAACAAGAAAGAGATGAAGATTGAGTTCATGAGTTTTTTCGGGGACTTGATGAAGTCTACATACCTACACGATCATCTCTCCTGTCACGAGTTCCTTTCCCAAACCTTGATGATGTGTACAATGCGTTGACACAAGAAGAAGACTCAAGAGTGGTGTCATGTACATACATGGAATAGACCGGAGGGGTGAGTTTTGCAGTGCAGACACAACCAATAGGAAGAGTCTCTTCAGATGAACGTATAAGGGAGTGATTTGCAGAAGTTTTGGGAGAAAAAGTCATGGATCAGATACATGCTTCCGACAGATTGGATATCCTCCATGGTGGGGAGATCGACCAAGAAACAAAGGCAACAATGGAAGTGGACAACCTCCGATGAAGAACCAAGGGCAGAATATGGCACTTGTGAATGCGATGGGGATCCAAGGTTTGGTTTCTCAAGGATCAAACCCTTCTGTGATATCTTATGCGGACGTGTGGGGTTCAATGGCTTGAATGACAACCAGTGGAGGACACTAGTGTCTATGTTAGAAGAAAGGAAGCAACCGCCACCAAACCGTCTCACGGGTAAGTATTTCTTTGTATCCTGGATACTCGATAGTGGAGCTACGGTTCATATGACCGGTTCTAGAGACTACATTACTGATATCCGATGTATGGTTCCTCTACAGATTAAGTTACCTGATGCTAGATTCATTGTGGCTAATCAGAAAGGGGTTGTTAAGATGGGATCACATATTGAGTTGAAAGATGTTTTATTGGTCGATGGATTGTCATTTGATTTCATTCTCTCAGTTGAATCGAGATAAATAAGCTTTGTACGATCCAGGACCGCATCTTGAAGATCTTGATTGGTGTGGGTGGGCAGCTTAGCAGACTGTACTTATTTAGGAGCATGAATGTAGTTGTGGCGTTGATGGCTGGGAATACGAATTGTTTATCACGGGATGTCTGGCATCGATGACTAGGACATCCATCTCTAAAAGTTGTAGACGCATGTTTCTGGTTTTTTTAGTTCTGGTGTTTTGAATAATAAAGTGTGTGAAGTATGTATCCACGCTAACCATTCTCATGATGTATTTCCATTGAGTCTGAATAAGATTAATGCTCCTTTTGAATTAATACAATTCGATTTATGTGAACCCTATAGAATACCAGTCTTGTGTGGATCACAATATTTCTTGACTATACTTGATGATTATTCTCAAAGCTTGTGGCTTTACTTGTTTCCAAACAAACAACAAGCACTGATGAAGCTACGACAGTTCTTCTCCTTAGGTGAAAGACAGTTCAATACCATAATCAAAACATTCCAATCTGATAATGGAAGTGAGTTCATCTGCCTGACCGGATTTTTCAGAGATACGGGAGTAGTTCATGAGACTTCTTGTGTTGGGACTCCTCAAAAGAACGGCCATGTTGAGAGGAAGCATCGACACATACTGAATGTAGCTCGGGCACTAAGATTTCAGGCATCTCTTCCGATAGTTTTGGGGAGAATGTTCTCTTTTTGCTTAATTGATTAATCGTACACCGCCAGAAGTTTTGGAAGGGAAGACTCCCTTTGATATTTTGTATCAGAGACCTCAACTGATTCAGCATCTGAGAATCACTGTTTGTTTGTGCTTTGTTCATGAGAATTAAACAAAACATCTTTTGTGGCTATCCATTTGGCAAGAAGGGATGGCAAGTGTACGATATTGAGAGCAGAAAAACTCAGTATCTCAAGATGGGGTCTTCATTGAGGATGAATTCCCATTTTCTTCTCGGGCGATAACTGAAGAAAATGCAATTGAGTAGGCAGTGCCAACTGCACAGATGGCTGATCTGTTGAAAGAGTCTGATTTGAATCAGAAATTCTCTCCACCAGTTGAATTAACCATGGAGAATAACGTGCATCCAGTTGAGGTGACAGTGGCAGAAACAGAGGCTGAGACAGAGTCTGCGACAAAAATTTTCCAAACCGAGTTAGATGCAGTTGAAGAGATTGTTACTGGCAACGACTTAGAGGAAGCGGAACAAGGAGTTCTTGACTCTACTATAGTTGCAGAAGATACGAGTAATGAGGTAGAAACACTAGGTGGAGGTCACATAACTAAAGTGAGATCGACAAGACTTAAAGATTTTTTCGCAAACACGGTTCATGAGACTTCGTGTTATCCAATCAAAGATTTTGTGTCATGCGACAGGTTTTCAGATGATTACAAGTGTTTTCTTGCAGCTATTATCTCAAATGAAGTTCCAAGGCATTATTCTCAAGCCGTGGAAGATGAACACTTTCGGAATACTATATAACATGAGATAGTAGCACTTGAAGATAGCGGAATGTGGACTGTGGTGACATTACCTGCTGAGGAAAAGGCTTGGACGTTGATGGGTATATTGCATCAAATACATAGGTGATGGTTCGAAATCTCAACTGGTAGTATTTTGGAATCACCAAGTAGAGGGTGAGGACTACACTGAAACATTCGCACCAGTGGCGAAAATGTCAACCATTCAATGTTTTATTGATATAGTGGTTTCATGTGACTGGGAGGTACACCAGATGGACGTGCCTAATGCATTCTTGCATGGAGATCTAGAGGACGAAGTGTTTATGCAATTACCACCGGATTTCAAGTAGAAGATTATAGAAAGGTGTGTAAATTACAAAAGTCTCTCTATGGACTTAAACAAACACCAAGGTGCTGGTTTCCCAAACTGTCTAAAGCATTGACAGATTATGGTTTTGTTCAGTCGGTTCCAGATATTCTTTATTTTTCTATAACAAGGTGGAGTTTAGATTCATGTTCTGATCTATGTGGACGATCTGATTATGGAAGTTCTTCCAAGGTAATATCGACATTCAAGCATTATTTAAGTACATATTTTAAGATGAAGGATCTCGGACTCCTAAAGTATTTTGGGGATTGAAGTGGCTAGAAGTTTATCAGGTATTTACTTATGCCAACAGAAGTTTTCTCTTGATATTATCACTGAAGCAGGGCTACTTGGGGTCAAACATGCTTATGTCAAATCGCTCGTGCGACAATCTTTGACCCGAAAAGATATAGACGACTTGTAGGGAGATTAATTTATCTAAGAATGAGTCGGACAGAGTTGTCATATGCAATTCACATATGGATGCTGCTATGGGAGTTATGAGATATCTGAAGTGGAATCCTGGTCAAGGCGTGTTAATGAAAATGGGTCAGCCTCTTACACTCACTGCATGGAGTGATGCAGATTGGGGAGCATGTCCTATTACCATACGATCCTTGACGGCATGGTTTATACAGCTGGGAGACTCGCCGGTCTCATGGAGAACATTCAAACAAGACACAATGTCGAGATCATCGATAGAAGCTGACTATAAAGCGATGTTCGGTACAGTACAATAGTTGATTTGGTTGAAGAATCTACTCTTTACACTTTTTCGATTTGATGCACCAATATCGGTCCATTGTGATCATATATCAGCGATTCATATGGCGGCTAATCTGGTATTCCATGAGAGGACTAAACATGTTCGAGTCAACTACCATTTCATACAAGATGAGATAGTGAAAGGTTTCATCACAACTGAGAATGTCTCCACGAAGATGCAGCTGGCGGACATGTTGACGAAAGCACTTGGGAAGAAAGAGTTTGTAGAATTTCTCGGCAAGTTGGAAGTTCGAGATCTACACTCTCCAACTTGAGAGAATGTATTTGAATATGAGCATATCTAGTCATATCTCTTGGAATATCTTCTCACTAATACTTTGATCTTTGCATATATTTTGTGTATATCTAGTTTAAGGATGAAACCCTTGTATAAAGAGAAGGTCTTGGACCTAAGGATTAATACAGAAAACCATTACGATACTCTTGTTTCTGACACTCTGACCCATAGATTGGTAATTGAGCTTCTTAATATAAAAGAAAACAGAAAGCCCAAACTTAAATTTAAAGACTGCCAGCGATCCTTGTCTTCTTCTTCTTCGTAATACTCCGTAAAACTCATCAAGGCTTAGTGTTGCTTGGTTTGGGGTTTGGCATACCCTGTTCCATCACCTGTTTCACACCTTATTCTTCTTTGCCAACGTACATTTGTGAGGCGAAATCAGGGCTTCCACCAGTCTCTTCTTGGAGGTTCTTCCTGCAACCTGAACATTTTCAAACAACTTCTTCCTTGCTCCCTTCGTCTTCTCCACCTCACCCCTGCAACATCACCCTTCCCATTGTCTCCTGCTTTTAGATTCCCCCCCCCCCCAAACATGTAACTTTGTTAACGTCTGAGTCAGCCGCTTTCTCCACAATCTCCCCATCATAGATATCCTGAAACTCATCCTCTACATCATTAGTATCCACAACCTCATTTATGTTATCTGCGGACTTTACTCTTCTCATGGTATTGAAAGCGACCCCTAGGGCTTCTTTCTCTTCTCAACCCCCGCAGACCTGTCGATCTTAGACGGTCTTCATAGGTAGAGTTCTAAGAAAGATCATGTCTTGTATTTCTGTAGCATGCTTCCTCTTCATCCCCTCTGACCCGACCTCTACATGAGCTTGATTTCATGAACTCCCTTTCTGGAACTTTGACCCATTTCAAATCATCCTCTTTGTACATTTTCCTTTTTCCTTTCCCATGTTATTCCCTCTTATTGTTATCTTGTTCCTTGTGTCCATCATGTCCATTAATAACCACTCCTTTGTAACTTTCTACTAACTCCTCATGTCTCTTCAAAGTAGTATCCGGGACCTATCTCTTCTTCTCAGGGTTGTCCGTGCTTATTGGGCACTTGTAGAAATAGTGACAAAGGTTGAAGTAGGTCTTACAGTAACCAAACAGCTTCTCGTACGTCAATGAGACCATAGCTGCCTTCCCTCCATGAAATTCTCCACCCTTTAAATCAACTGATGTTTCAAAACACAGTCTTTGAAAGCCATCAACCACCACTTTTACACGGCCATAATCTGAGTCCACCTCTAATACAGTACCAATCACATCTCCTATTCTGTCAAAGGTTTGTATCGCCCAATATTGAGAGCTGAGTTCCTTTCCATCACTGGTTGCCATCTAACCAGGGAGATCATCCCATAATCAAAGTGGAAAGGTTGCATGTTTAGAACCTCCTCTATGTCTTCTTCTTTTTCAAAATCAAACTGAAATATCTCAGGCCCAAGGTCAGCTCCAATCACCTGATCCTCCACCTTCCAAATCTTTGGAAACATATTGATTAAGACTTTCACATAATTCTGACTAGGTTTCATGCACCTGCCAATCAATGTTTTGGCATACCCCTGAATGAGAGCTGAGTTATCGAAATGAATAGCCGTGATCTTCAAAGTTTTACGTACACCCTCACCGCCCTTTTGTTATCCAGAACTTGCAATGAGTTGACATTCAGACATCCTAATCAAAGGAAAAAAAGAATACACAGGAAAACTGTAACCTAAAGATATCGAGACTGATTTGAATACTCTTTTATATCCCACCCTCTTCTCATAATCAGTAAGCCATAGTTTCATCAGTTCAGTACTGTATACTCTCTGCTAATCTTGAAAATCCTAATACAATATGAAGACCAATGGTATATAATCCCAATAAACCCGTGATAACATAGTAAATCTTGAAACCCTATCCAGACTTTCCCTGAAAACTGAGACCTTTCAACTACCAGATAATATCGCCATTTAATCCGACCGATTCCTTCTTAAAATGAAACAGTGAAACCATGCCTTGAAGATCATGTGTCTTGAAGACATAGTACCGAGACAATCCTCTTGATTGAATTCGATATGGAGGTTTCCTTCTTTCTAAAACCCTTGTGATCTTAATCTATCTCTTTAACCCAACAATGAAGCTCAAATCCGATCGAATCCACCTTACGATTTCCTTATGTAGACTTCCCCAAATCTTCATCCTAGTGAGTATCAAACCCATTCCACACCGATTTAATCCTTTGATACCCCAAATTTTCATTGACAAAAAGCATTGAAACCCTAAATCTCGATCGCCTTCGCCATCACCTCATCCACTAAGCAACATCTATATTTTTGCTGCTTTGGACCGCTAAAAAGTATGGAGAAGAGCTTACACTGGAAAAGGTAAATATTCACTTTAATCTGCAATTGACCAATATTTTACTTGGATTTTTGCCAAAAATGACTCAAAACTTGATTTGAATTGTAAAAGTAAACTCAAACTTAAATCTTATGCAAAAGTAACCTAAAAAGCTATTGAAACTACAACCAACCCCTTGTGAACAAAAAAAACGATTGTTTTTTCATTTCTAACCCCCGCAAGTCATTTGTTCAGACGACTTACTGGTAAGTCGTCTAGTATAGTACTTCTTAAAAATAATTTAAAAATTTTGTAAAAAATATTTTGATAAGTGAAAAATTGAAATCATGTAATTAACGTATGTTTAAAGAGATATAAATTAAGATATAATAAAAGTTAATTGTTTTCAACATAGATGAGTGAAAGTAGTGATTCATGATATTCTTTGGTTTAAATTTTGCCAACATATGTTGTAGTATTGTATGTGTTCTTAGGGTTAGATTTTGGAAAGTATAAATGGTTTTTTGAAAAATTTAAAATTGACCTAAGTGTGTTTATTTCTGTGTATAGTAAACACTATTTAAGTATAATTTGATTTTATAACGTGGTTAGTTAGTTAATTTAGTCAATTTAGTTTAGGGGTTAAATTTAGGGTCTGGGCCGACTTACTAGTAAGTCGTCTGGTGAATATATTTATGGTAGACGACTTACTAGTAAGTCGTCTGATGCATGTTCAAACCGGACCGAACTTTTAATTTTACCATTTTACCAATGTACTTTTCAACCTAACCGGATTATTTACCGGACATATATAACAGTTTTTTTTTACTTTTTCGCGAAATATAGAAACCCTAACGCCATTTCTCTCAAATAGGCGATTTCGAAGGCGTTCTCCGTCGATTCTCTCTAATCCATCATTCTCACCACCGTTCTCACCGCTGTTATCACTGTCGTTCTCACCACCGTTCTCACCGCCGCTTTCTCTATTTCAGATCCGAGAGGAAACCCTAGTGTTGTTTGTCTGTAAACTAGCGGTGTTTCTATCAGAGGAGTGTCTGTAAACCCTAGGTAAGTTAAAACATTGTCTCCTAAGTCCACCGTTATCACCACCGTTCTCATCGCGTTTCTTTTTCGTTGTCTATTTTGGCAGATTTATAACTGATGTGTCGAAAGCGACTATGGCTTCTCCAAATTTTCAGGTATGCTTTAAAAATGTTCTACTGGAAGCCTTATAATTAAGTCGTCTAGAAAGTCTTCCAGACGACTAAATTACAAGTCTTTCAGCTGGAAGACTTTCCAGATGACTTAATTATAAGTCGTCTGGAAAGTCTTCCAGACTTATAATTAAAATTACTGGATGGTTGTGTGTTTGAGATGGTTGTCTTTCATTGTTTTGTAGATAAAAAATGGATATTCCAAAACTCCTTCGTAGGTTACATACATTAGGGGAAGAGCCCCCCCCCCCCCCCCCCCCCCGCGCAATGAAAGCTATTTCGTATCATACGGATTGTTCGAAGTTGCATACTGCTTTATAAAAAAGCTCTTCATGGTGACGAATATGAAGAGCTAAAGGAGTCAAAGTTGGGAATTTTCATCAAGTTTAAAGAGCTGGGATTTGATTGGGCTTCAAGGCTGGTTCACTACATGCTCGGTATCCAGCTGAACATAAAGAATAAGTATGAGCTGTGGAGTTCGTTGGTCTAGAACCTGTGAGGTTTTCACTGTTAGAGCTTGAAAACCTCACTGGTCTAAACTGCGAGTACATCGAGGACCTTGAGAGACCGAAGTGTGTTGTTACAAAGGAGATGGCTTCTTTCTGGGGGATGTTGGGAGTTCATGTCGAAGCTGGGCCATCTATTGAGCAGATAATAGCAGCACTTGAGAGATGCGAAGGGTGGTCTCGGGAAGATCGCAAGCGGCTCGGATACCTTGCCATCTTCATTGGATACATTGAAGGGAGAAAGTATCCAACCGCCACAATGGTTAGTCTGGCAAGACTAGTGATGGATTTAGAATGGTTTAAGAATTATCCATGGGGGAGAGTCGCGTTTAAGGTGCTGATGGACTCTGTGAAGGGCAAAGATATTTCGGGCTATTATGATGGGTTTATACAGGCTTTCCAGGTGTGGGTGTACACAGCTATGCTGGAATTGGGTGCTAATTACGGTAATCCCATACCAAACAGACCGTCTCCACCGATATTGTTTTACATGGATGGCAAAAGACGCAGATGCTTTAAAGATACTATCTGCAGACAGGTAGTTACTTCAATCATTTACGACTTATAATTAAGTCGTCTTGAAAGTCGTCTGGGAAGACTTTTCTTTCCATATTTTTTAAACCGTCAAATATCTAAGTTCATATCTTATATTTACTGCAGACTACAGTGATGAACTTTGTAGAGAAGGACTATGGTGAAATGTTTCCAAAATGGGACTCTGATGCTGAGGACCTTGCCGAGGAGAACATAATTAAAGTTATGTTTAATCAGAGACCGTGGAAGTGGACCATGGATTGCTGAGAAGTCACCGGTACTTGGGTCAATACAAAGCCGGCGATTGTGAGTCCATCGAAGAAAGCAATAGTTTTGGTGAAGGAAGAGAGTCCAAGACCTCTGAAGAAAGCTTGTAAAGAGGCTAAAAAGGGGGCACCTGCAGAGGCTATTGAAGGGGCACCTGCAGAGGAGAGTGCAGGGAAGTTTGCAGAGGCTAGTGAAGAGGTTCGCACAGAGGCTCGTTCAGAGGTGACTACGAGTGTGCTTGGGATGACCAAAGAGGACCTTGAAAGAAATTTCAAGGACATATTTGATGCCATGAGGGAAGGGTTTGGGACGTGCCTTAAGGAGATCATGCATCTCTCGGAAAGGATGGAAGCAGTGGAGAACAAGGTTGGTATCACTAAACAAGGGAAAGAAAAATCCTTTGAACACACTACCTCTCAAACTAAAGGGACAACCTCGCACGAACCCGGGATTAGTGAAAGTGTTAATGGGGAGAAGGATAAAACACCTCTCGCTGAAAGTGTTAAAGCTGAAGATGAGTCCGCATCTGGGAGCCTTGTTCTATTGGCCAAAACAAGTTCCACTCCAGCAGAGAAACAGCATCAGGAGGCTAGATATAAGGAAAAGAGGGAAGCTGCTTTGGCACTTGTCCGTGTAAAGACTGAGCGAACAAGGAAACTTGCTGCCTCATAGCAGTCTTCTTATACTGTAAAGAGCACGACCAAATTGATCATTCCAAACAAGAAAAAGCTTTCTAGAGGCTATAATCCCTTTCCACCAATTGACAAGAAAAAGTTGAAGGAGCTCGCCGATTAGTTGAAAATTGATCCGTAAGTGATTGCTTTTCGCATAATAGCTTGCTTTAGTCTACAAAAATTAATTTCTTTTCAACATTTTGTGTTTGCAGTCATTATAAAACACATCTCAACAAGAAACCACGTACAAGTCCAACTTGATGGTATCACGTCCTCTGAACCTCCTTATCTTGGCTGGAGGATTGTGTAAGTCGTCTGACAAAACTGATTACTAGATGACTTACTGATATCTTCATAGACGACTTACCATAAGTCGTCTGGTAAGTCTTCTACGAAGAAGACTTTCTAGACGACTTATGGTAAGTCGTCTGATATCTTCTGACTTGTATTATTTTATCTTCTGATTTGTATTAATTTATATGCAGCATATGGATGCTTGGATTAATTTTTTGAGGAAGAGGTACCAGGAGACGAAACAACATTTCAGGAGCGAGAGAATGTGCTTCCTCGACTATCTCTTTTCTCAACAATGGAGATTCAATTACAAGGATTTTAAGGACACGAAGCCTGATGCCTACGGTTTAGGAAGAAGACTCCATAGTGGGGAATGAATTATTATTCAGGCGCTTTACCATCATTTTGCCGGACGGACAAGATTTGGAGGATTGATATTGATGATATCTATGCGCCAGTGAACCACAACGACTCTCATTGGATTGCTATTTGGATATCGATCCCTAAGAGACACATTGTCGTCTAGGACAGCATTCGTTCATGTATCTCCCCTGCAGAACTGGATGTGATAATGGAATATTTTCTCCACATGCTCCCTTATCTGGTTTTTGAGTGTGCTTCCATCGAACAACGTGAGAAGTTATCACTGGAGTCATTCACATATGAGAGACCAACCGAGATACCTCAGGCCAGGGGTGGTGATTGTGGCGTGTACACTCTCAGGTACATTGAATGTCATGCTCTTGGGATGCCATTTAACCAAAAAGACTTTGCTAAGCCCAACGTGAAGTGTATGAGGGATAAGATGGCAGTGGATATATTTAAAGAGCTTCCTAACCAGCATGAGAAAGAAAACAAGGACCTTGCTGTAAACATTGGAACATATGATGTATGATAGATTAGGATTTGTGTGTACTTGAACTTGATTTGTACTTTTAATTTATGATAAATTAGGATTTGTATTTTTAATGTAGTTAGACGACTTAACAGAATATTGGACGACCTAACAGAATACATAGACTAAACACAAATTCTTAATACATAGACAAACTTTAAGGTCTTCTGGACGACTTATTTTAAGGTCTTCTAGACGACTTACTTTAAGGTCTTCTGGACGACTTACTTGAAGGTCTTCTGGAGGATTAAACTCTGGACGACTTACTTGAAGGTTTTGTTGAAGAATAAACACTAGACGACTAACTTTAAGGTCTTCTGGATGACTTACTTGAAGATCTTCTGGAGGATTAAACTTTGGACGACTTACTTGAAAGTCTTGTGGAACAATAAACACTAGACGACTAACTTTAAGGTCTCTGGACGACTTACTTGAAAGTCTTCTGGAGGAATAAACTCTGGATGACTTACTTGAAGGTCTTTTGGATGACCTTCAAGTTAGTCGTCTAGTGTTTCCTTACATTGTGGTTTCGTATGACCAGTTTCCTTGCACTTTGAGCATCTATAAACCATGTGTTATTTCCGGGTTTGCGTCCTCTCATCCTGGATAACTCCAACCAAGATTGTCATCTTGATTTCTTCTGTCTTCCCGGACCACGTTTACCTTCAGAGGAAAGCATGTGAGTTTCTCAACTTGTTGTCCAACACAAGGATATATATTCTCCGAGTATCCTGCAAACAAATAATCCTTTGAGTACACTGGACTTACAAGTGTGGAGATATGCAAACCAGCATGTGTTCCAGCAACTATAGCATGAGAGCAAGGTATTTTCTCCACTGTATAAACACCACAATCACACTTTCCATGTTCCAAATCAACCACACAGTCCATTTTGCCACCTTTCACAAAGAATCGCCATCCATCAATTGGTTGGACCCTCATCGTATCTGCTATCTCCGATCGAAAAGCAAGTAAGTATTCAACACCACGACTATGGTGACTTGGGAGACTCAAAGCATCATCTCTCCTTTTCCAAAACCACTTTCCTAGCTTCTCCCTTATGTACTCCAATAGGAACTGAATAGGAAATCCTCTAGCTCGCTTCAGTGCAGAATTAATAGATTCTGCGATGTTGCTTGTTTTTATGTTGTACATGTCCCCATGACAATAAACCCTTGACCATAGGCTGACATCGACATCCTCCAAATACATTGCAAGATCCGGGTTTGCACTCCGTATCTCAGCCATGTACCGGTCAAAATCTGAAATCGTATGGGCATAAGCAGCACCTTTCACCAAGTACAAGAGATGTTTCCCTTTATACTTTTTGACAATGTTATCTTGAAGGTGATAGTAACATATTCCTCGGGTTGCCCAGGGAAACACCTTGTCACACGCACTTTTAATGGATGCATGCCGATCGGAGACTATCACCAGAGGCTGCTCATCAGATAAACAACTATCCAATTTTGTGAAAAACCATTCCCAAGAAGGGTCATCTTCAGCATCTACGATCCCCAAAACCAATGGAAATATCTAAAAATTCATATCTTGTGCGGCTTCAACTAACATAGTACCTTCATACTTCCCATGGAGGTGAGTCCCATCCACCACAATGACCCTTCTCTGATACTTAAAACCTCTGATAGAAGCTCCAAAAGAGAGAAATAGATACTTAAATCTATTGATAGAATCAAGTTCTATAGCCATGATAAAACCGGGATTTGCTAAGGAGATTTGATGGCAGACGCGAATACCAATCTTCTGCTGATCCTCTCACCAATGTTTATGCATATACCAGTGCTCTGTATGAAGTGGTGTAATCAAGCGTCATGCCAAACATGTTTTTCATTGCATCAGTGATATGATGCGGATTCAACCCATCAATGATTCCAACACGATCAATGAAAAGCCTACCAACATACTTCGAAGTACAGTGTCTCCACTGAGCGATTTGGTCTCCCACTGAGCATGTATGTGTTTTCACATACTTTATTACCCAAAATGTGTTTGTTCCATGTTTCACACTCGCTCTGATCTTCCATCCACAACCACTAACCCGACAGGTTGCCACAAAGAGAGTTTTCGTTGACTTATATATTCTGAAGGAGAACTTACGCTTAACTGTTGTCAACCGCAGCTCTGAAAGCAGTGCATCCTTGCTAACAAAACTCTGGTTGGCGTAGATACTGTTACCATTCGAACTTTCTCCTTCAATAGCATAAGTCCTTTTGAATTCTTCAAAACACATATCATCATCTTCTTCCAAATCCTCATCTTTAACCTTTCCATAAACATTGTAATCCTCACGATTCTTGTCCGCTTCAGCAACAACAGAGATATCAACATCCTTCTCCCCATCATCCTCCTCCCCATCATCCTTTTCCCCATCATGATTTTCATCTTCAACCAAATCAGTATCATCTTCAAAACACTCATCAACTTCATCGTCTTCTTCCCTTTCCTCTGAAACCGTTTCCACCTTGTTACGGCTTGATACAGAAAGTCGTATTCCATGCGTTTTGGTTATCTCGAGCAAGTTTCAAACTTGTATATCACTTGTAACATGAATAGGAGGGGTGTCTGGAGCCTGCATCATTTCAGCTGGTAACAAGTAGGTTATCTCCATAGATTTTGTGCTCATGTCCATGTTATAATCTTCTTGAACCATTGCAATAAGTTCAGCATGTGTCGAACCTTCACTCAACAAAAATAGTCTCGCTCCTTTGAAATTATCAACCACAAAATCCCAATAATAATCTTTCAAAAACCATTCTCCTTACACTGCATGTAACTTACGCAACATCTGTAAAAATTCAAAATAAAACACATTAGTAAACATAGAGAAAATGAAAGTTTACTAAACATAGACGCAGACGACTGGCGGTTAAGTTATCTGGAAGACATAGACGACTTACGGGTAAGTCGTCCAAACACGTCATTTTTGCAATTAACTTTAAAATGAGACGACTTACATATAAGTCGTCCAGATTTGTTTGTTAAGAAAAAAAATCTAGACGACTTACTAGTAAGTCGTCCTGGATAAACGGGTTAGTTTTGCATTTGACCGAGTTGTGTCAGATATTTGACTTTTCCTGGACGACTTACCAGTAAGTCGTCTCTGGGAAATCAAAAAAAATTAATATTTGTTAAGGCTAGATGACTTATATGTGCGTCGTCTCAGGTTATTTTGCAATTCGAAAATAAAACTTAATTATTTAATTTTTCCCAGACGACTTAGTTTAAAGTCGTCTAGGTAGAGGACTTACTTGAAAGTCGTCCGAGATAAGCAAGGTTTGATCAGAATCTCGGAAAAAAATCTGGACGACTTCGCTTATCCTAGATTACTTTCAGGTAGGTCGTCTGACTAGACGACTTCCAAGTAAGTCGTGGGAAAAGTTGAATATTTAAGTTTTATTTTCCAATTGCAAAAGTAACATGAGAAGACTTACAGGTAAGTAGTCTAGTTTTAAGAAAATATTTAATTTTTTGTTTTCCTAGAGACGACTTACTAGTAAGTCATCTAGGAAAAGTCAAATATCTAACACAATTCGGTCAAAGGCAAAACTAACATGTTTATCCTAGACGACTTACTTGAGTATTCTCTAGATTTTTTTTAACAAACAAAGCTAGAAGACTTACAGTAAGTCGTCCATTTGCTTAGAAGACTTACTCGTAAGTCTTCTACAGCCAGACAACTTACTGGTAAGTCTTCGACGCGAAAAAAATTGAAAAAAAAAATAATTTCATACCTTTAACTAGTGAGATGACTTCCTAAGCACACATAGTCTTCTCCAACCACCCAGAACCTCAAACGAAAGTAACCCACGAAGAATAGTATGCTTGAATGGCTCTACCAAGCATAAAAATTTTAGAATCAAAAGCTTGAGTTTTTTGGATGAATATGGAGACAAAGTTAAAGAAATGTTGTTTTTAGTTCATAACAATTAAGAAAGAGATAGTGTCAATCAATTTAAGCGCATTAAAAGCTTCAAATTTGTTGTTCATGGTGGTTGGGGTATTGATGGCAATAGCAATCTTGTAAATATTTGAAGATGATGAGGTTGAGAGAGTAAAAAGCCATTTTCAGAAGAAAAAACAAAAAAAAAATTAATGGCATTTTCGTAAATAATGTGAACATGTGGGGTGAATATGACAAAAGAAAAGACAAAAAAAAGAAGTTAGTTTTGTGTTTGACTTTGAGTTTTGAGTCAAATTTGCAAAAACCCCAATTTTATTTTAGCATCGCAGACTTCTTGAAGTCTGTTCATTTGCCTTCAAAAAAATTCTGGTAAACTTACAAAGAAGTCTACTTATAGGAGGTTAGTTTTGTATTTGATTGAATCTTGATTTTTTCAATTTTTATCTAAGGTTTGCATCAATAAAACTTTACTAAAAGTCTTAGAGAGGTCAGTTTTGTGTTTGACAAAAATTTTGACATTTTATTAGACATCGTATGAAATATACTCTACAAAAATATGTTAGTTTAGTGTTTGACAATTTTTTTAAAAATGGACCAAAACTTAATTAAAGTGTACACTTCTCATGATATTTACGTCGTTCAAAGATATACTTTAACGAATGTCCACTTTTAATTAATCAAAATTTTGGCCAACAACAAAATTAACCCCCTAAGTTTGTGAGTTGACTTCATATGAAGTCTACACTACTGCATACTTCTTAAGAAGTTTCTCTTACTATTTTAAATTTGGTCAATTACAAATGAACCTTTTATTAAAATAAATTAAAAAATAAGTATAATGTGGATGAAGTTTGTTCTGAAAAGTCAAATTCATGAATTATGGTTAATTGCAAAACTAACTTTTTACGGACTTCTAGCGAAATATACTCATGTAAAATCTCAATTTTTTTCAAATACAAAAAATAACGTATAAATTATGTAATTGCAAATAAATCCAAATGGGCTTAAATGAATTTTAAAAGTCAATGTGTTATAATTATGGACCTGTCAAATTTCTTGTTTGATTAGGTTGTTAATTAATAAGTGTAGACTTCATTAAAATTTCGCTTATGTATTTTTATCAAACATGAAATATTTTTCGTAATTTTGAATACTTTGATTTTGTCTTCAAAAAATTGTTCAGCTACTTGTTGTGTACGGACAATGGGTGGTGAAAGACTGTCTGTGGGTTCATTTGAAGAATACTTTTGAAACTTTTTGGGAAGTCTTTGAGATTAGGTCTAATTTCCAATGTTTTTTTATGGAAGATTGCTTTGTAAAATTATTTTTGCTTGTTTTACTAAAGTTTTCCGTGAAAACTTTCAAACGGTTGTTTTACTAAAGATTGTTTCTTAAAACTTTTTGTTTCTTGTAAAAACCTTTTGAAAGAACTTTTTTCCAGATAATTCTTGTTTGGACGAAAATCTCTTGATTTCTTTTATGGGAAGAAATATGCAAAGTTTGTTCTACGTATCTTTGTTCAACAAATCACATCATATTTGATATGTTGTGTTTTTGACACATTGTACATATGTTTTCTAAAATGTTTTAGAGTCTTTGTCGAGTCATTTAAGTCCATTTTAAGTCAATTCGGGTCTAGAGTATGTATGAAGGCTCTTGGAGAGACGAATGAGGAAAAGATGTCAGAATTGGTGTTTTCGCGAAGTAACCAAACTTAACAATCTATTGAGTGTTCCTGAGCGGATCAGCCCATCGACTGCTCCCAATATTTAAGGAAACCAAAATACTATTTCCGGATTTTCCCTACTTCCTCTATCTCTCAACCCTAGCTACAGGCGCCTCCCAATATATACTTTGTCTATTTTCTCTTTATTTGACTACGCTAGTTTTTGCAAGAACCCAAACTCCTATCTTTGAGATCTTTCGAATTGGTACCTTGTAAGGGAGACGGCTCCATCCCTCTGGCCATAGAGAAGATTACCATGAACCATATTTTTATTTCATTTAGTCGCATGATGTATTATTCAGAATTGATCTGTGTGTGTTCTTGTGTTTGTTTAGTCTACGGTCCTAGGGTGTTAAATCCGTGAGCTAAACATATATAAGTATATGTCGATTGTCTTCATTTATAACAGAAATGTTTGCTTGCATTGTACTGATCACTTAATGTATGAACTTAGGTTTAATCTATTAATTAACCATGAGATAGGTTGCTAGATCTGCTATGAATGAGAATTGCATCCCTAATCAGCGAAAATAGATATTACGGTGTTTTGTGAGCCTATTGGACCTGGTTTTTAATGTTTGCTATCGCATTTTAATCCAAGCAAGATCTTAGGTATAAAGATCGATCTATGAAAGGAAAAGCTCAATGAGAGTGGTCTGATCTATCTTGAGTGAACCGAGTTCTAGACTTGTTCCAAATCAAACTTGAATAATTGTTTGGTTCACAAGCATTTGACACCCGATGAAATAGGCTAGCTCTTTCATCATCTGAGAAACCCTAAACCAACGTATTACTTGCTTGCTACAATTTCTTAATTATAAAATCCATCCACTGTTTTAGCTTAATATTGAACCAATAAATATCAAGTGTAAACTGGTCCTTTGGATTGAATCCAAATATATTACAACAATATTGTTAACTTGACAGTAGCAAAGATCCAATATTAGTGCATCAAGTTTTGGCGCCGGTGCGACATGGACCAGATTTTTTCCTTTATTTTTCGGTTACATAGTTAGTCTAAGACCTCTAACTTGCTATATCCTTTTTGTTGCAGCTAATTCTCCAGGTGCACCAGTAGACATACTTGGAGAAACGCACAAGGAGAATTAGCCACACTCAGCAACCAGGAGCTCGCAAGGTTAGAAAGAACAAACTGACAACAGCCAAGGTCGAATAATGCCACGATGGGCGACTACAGCAATTTGGAAGATCTTGCTGCTACCATGAAACAGATGCAGCAGCAGATGCAGCTTTACTCGCGCGAATTGTATACCACCAGACTACATTAAATGCATGATACTTCCGTTCTCTCTTGGTGGAAAGGCTGCCCGGTGGTTGAATTCTCTCCTTACCGGCTCTCTCACTTCATGGGATCCGGTCCGATCAGCGTTCCTAAGCCATTTTTACACAAAGGCGAAAACTGCAGCCTTTGAGGAACAAGATCTCCTCCTTCAAACAACTCACGGATGAGTCTTTTTGCGATGCATGGGAACGTTTCAATGACTACCGCATAGAATGCCC
This sequence comes from Moricandia arvensis, assembly GCA_905132765.1. NCBI lineage: Eukaryota > Viridiplantae > Streptophyta > Magnoliopsida > Brassicales > Brassicaceae > Moricandia > Moricandia arvensis. The sequence goes on along the minus strand of CAJHQP010000580.1, from coordinate 55,963 downwards.
CAGCCATGAGTTTGAGAATGAATACCTCCTGGCGTTTTCTATGATGGAGTTGAGTGAGAATTTAGGAATGCTCTAAAGTCTACGAGCAAGGGAGATTTCATGACAAAAATTACTGAAAGAACATTTAAGCTGATCGAGAACATGGCAGCTAGCTCGTACAGCAAGAATCAAACTGATCGCTCCAAGAAAGTCAACAGTATTGACACTTAGAAGATGGACGAGTTGACAGCCAAAGTTGATCAGCTACTTAAGAGCAACCAAGGGCAAGTCTTCATCATGGAGGAAGCTACACCCGAGCAGAGCGCTCAAACGTGAATTTTGTAAATAAGACAGCCCGAGAAGAGGGGAAGAATAATGTCAATGATGAAGATAATAGTTCTCTTTAAACTTTGAGTGTAGAAGGGTTGAAGAATTCAATGGACAAGGGGGTTAAGGTTGTCATAGACAAGTTCGAGGAGATAGATAAAAGACTTAGAGAAGTGGAAGCTTTTGTGAAGGAAAAGAGTGAATCAACAAGGGATGGAGAGGCAACTTTGGTTGAGCAGGTAATACTTAGTAATACTCTTTAATAGTAAAAATATCAAGTATCCCTAGGTAATTCTAAACCTAATTACATGAATCAGAGGAGGTGGCTACCGCATCCACATTGGATGGTGAAGCTAATCGAAAGAGAAAACCGTCGCATGATGTGAATCAAACCTTTGTGGTTGGAAGGCATATCACGACAGAAGAAAAACTATATGAACCGGCATTTTGTGAAAACGATTTACTTTTTATGTTATGTTATCTAGTAACCTTATGGAAACGATAAAATATAAGAATTTTATAAATTAAAATATTATTAATATGAATACATGATTGCTAGACTAAAATTGACTAAAAGGGACGATACTCTTGTGCAAATATTATACTTCTCAAGTGGTTCACCACAATATAGTTATTTTTTCCCTTGCAATTAGCGGGTTGTTCCCTTGATGATAAGTTTGAAAGAGATTTTGGCCCCAACTTATGTTTAAGCTTTGAAGACTTTAAGGAATTTAACAGTTCTTCAAGTCTTTTTACCCAATCAAACTGTTGTGGCTTTATAATTTTTTAAGTCATAAAAGTTATTTTCGTTTTCCCTTTTGATCTTTTGGGAAATACTATATCTCCATTATTTTAGTTATTGTCTTTATTTTGTCCCCCAAAGAAATTAAACTTAGTTTTGATGAAATAATTATTTTATCATATAAAATTTTAAAAATTTAGTAATTAATATATTTTCATTCTTTTGAAATCAATTAATTCGATAAGATATAATGGCTTACGAAACATTTCCTTCATTTTTTCGGATACCAATGAAAAAATGTAAACTTTCATTTAAGTTGTACTAGATGACACTGGCGTCTATATAAAGTGTGTGGACATAGATGTTCCTCATAATCCAATTTTGATTTAAATCGTTTGAACTTACATTTAGTTGTTCCTTACCATTAAAACGTAATATAAGGTTATACAATTAGTTGAGTTCAGTTATTTACAATTCCAGCGACTTGATCATGAAAAAAAGATACCAACAATTTATTTAAAATGGTTATATTTTCACAACAATACCTTATAAAAGTATGTCAGTGATTTACATATTAACTAGTATGGGTTGAAAAAGATACATAAAATGATATATATTTAATATTATTGCATAAAATTGTATGAAATCTACTTTAATCATCGATATAGTTTGTAAAACTAAACTACCTTATTTCATTACTCCCTCCGTTTCATTTTAGTTGTCGTTTTAGGTTTTTGCATACAGATTAAGAAAACATTAAATTTTACATATTCTCAAAATAAAAACATCATTACCTATACACCTAACCACATTTCAACCAATAGAAAAATAAAATGATATATAAAATCATTAAATTTTGCATTGAAATTATAAAACGACACTTATTTTGAAACGAAAATTTTACCCTACAACGACAAGTAATTTGAAACAGAGGGAGTATTAGTTAAAACTAGTTAGAGCTAAAACACGAAAAGTACATCTATTTGCAACAAATTAAAAGTAGAATATTTGAAAAAACTATTCACACGCTAAGTAACACATGTCAGTTTTTAACGTGAACGACTAGTGTGAAAGACTAGTGTGAACGAGTGTGAACGCATAGCATAAATCCAAAGTGAGTTTTAGTGAATTTTAGGATTATTAATAGTTTTTCTTGTAATGTTTAGTGTTATAATTAGTTTTACCATAACAGAAAAAGTAAATATTAAAATATAAATAGTCTTACCAATATATCAATGCAATGAAAATACATTTTAAACATTTATATTGGTTAATTATATATAAATTTAATATTTTGGATAACTACAACTCAATACTTTTACTATTTCAATATTTTGTCAACTCAGCTTGCTAATCGATGCAATCATAGGCTTTTAGCTATCAAATTGAAATGATTATCTTTTGCAGTATAACGTTTTTCCATGCCATCATTTCTTTAGATTTGTTTCATATCTATCAGTACACTGATGGTGTGTGAGGAAGGAAATATTTTTTTTCACAAGCTCAATGGTCCCTACCAATCTCTTTATTCTCTAATCTATGGTTGCTTTTACATTGCCATCAACCGATTATTCTCTTGCAAATATAGTGTTTCCCCCTTAGATCATTTTTAAAGATTTTTTCACATTTTCCAGTAGACTGATAGTGTGTGAGGATTTGTGGAAGGAAAAGTACTTTTTCACAAGCGCAGTTGTCTTTATCAATCTCGTTATTATCTGCCTATGGTTGCTTTTCTACGGTCGTTAATCGTCTTCCCTTTGCGGGTATAAGGTTTTTCTCTACCATTATTTCTTTAGATTTGTTTCACATTTTCGAGTGCACTGATGGCGTTGAAGACCTTATGGAAGGCAAAATGTTTTTTCAAAAGTTCAGTCATCCCTATCAATCTCTTTACTGGTTGGTATGGTTGTTTTTCCACTGCCGTTAACCGGTTGTTCCCTTGCAAATATAACATTTGCTCTGGAATTATTTTTAGATTTGTTTCACTTCTTCTAGTGGACTGATGGTGTTTGAGGACCTAGTGGAAAAAAAAGTCACAAGCTAAGTCATTAATACCAATCTCTTTATTATCTAGCCTATGGTTGCTTTTTCACTGTCGTCCCTAATTTTTCCTTGTGGGTTAACGTTTTTCCCTGCCATTATTTTGTAGATTTGTTTCACGTCTTCTAGTGGACTGACAGTGTGAGGAACTTAAGAAAAATATTTTTTGACAAGCTCAGTCGTCCCTATTAATCTCTTTACTGTTTGGCATATAGTTGTTTTTCCACTATCGTCAACCAGTTCTTCCCTTGCGGGTATAACATTTTTCCCTCACATCTTCTTTTGAGATTTTTTCACGTTTGCCAATGAACTGATGGTTTGCTACTTTGCTTATTAAAGAACTTTTTTCCACAAGCTTAGTTGTCCCTATAAATATATTTACTATCTGACCTAAGCTTACTTTTTCACTGTCGCCAACCGGTTGTTCCTTGCGGATATGACATTTTTCCCAGAATCATTTTAAAATTTTGTTTCATATACCATTGGACTGATATTGTGTGAGGACCTTGTCTAAGAAAAGTATGTTTTTTACAAGCTCAGTCATGAATACCAATCTCATTAATACCTAGCTCCATCAATCAACTATTCCCTTGTGTGTATAACGTTTTGCCCTGCCATCATCTTTTAGATTTGTTTCGCAGCTGCCAGTGAACTGATGTTGTGTAAGGACCATGGGGAAGGCAAAGTTATTTTTCACAAGATCAGTCATCCATGTCGATCTCTTTATTGTATTGGCTATGGTTATTTTTTTATTGCCTTCAGCCAGTTTTTCCCATGCGGGTATACCGTTTTGCCCTAGCACTGTTTTTTAGTTTTGTTTTATGTTTGCGAGTGGACTGATGGTGTGTGAGAACCTTGTGGAAGGAAAAATAAATTTTCACAAGCTCGGGAATTAATAACAATCTCTTTATTATCTGGCTTAATATTGGGCAAGAAAACCAGAACTGAACCAAAATACCCAAAAACGGAACCGGAATGGAACCCTCAAATACCTAAATAGTTCTTATATTTCTATATCCAAAATAACGAAACGGAAAATGTAATAAATACTAAACTATATTAAAATATAGTTATATATACATATAACATAAATATATATATATATTTTTAAAAAAACAAATCTTTAAAAAGTATCCCAACTACCCAAAATTATCAATTTTCAAAAATATCCATATATTTTTATCCAAATTTCCCAAATAATCTAAATTATCTCACAATTTTTTATCTAAATCATCTTAATTATTCAATAATTTACCCAAAATAACCAAACCGAAACCAAAACCAAAAGGTAACCAATTTTTTCTAGCCGATTTTCTAGATCCTAGTTTTACTATTTGAATCAAAACCAACACAAAACTACTCAAACCAAACTCAAACCGAAATAGGTTAAGTAAATGGATCCTCTAGCCCCTACATGAATCATCTGATACCCAATATACCCAAACCGGGACAACTTGATACTCGAAATGCCCAGGCCTAGCCTGGCCTATGGTTGCTATTCCACTGTCATCACTCGGCTATTACATGGCGTCTATAACCTTTTGCTCTGCCATTATTATTAGATTTGTTTCACATATGTCAGTGCATTGATGGTGTGTGAAGACCTTGGGGGATGCTATTTCTTTTTCATAAGCTCTTCATTGTCTTTCCTAAGGTTACTTTCATGTAGATGTTTCCTTGGGTATACTGTCTTTCCATGACATCGTTTTTTAGATTTATTTCACGTCTTTCAGTGGATTGATGGTGTGTAAGGACATTGTGGAAGGAAAATATTTTTTTCACAAGCTTAGTCGTCCCTACCAATCTTTTTGGCCTATTGTTGCTTTCTATTGTAGCCAACCGGTTATTCCCTTGCGGATATAATGTTTTGCCCTGACATATTTTTAGATGTGTTTCATGTCTACTAGTGGAATAATGGTGTGTGGGAACCTTGGAAAAGACAAAACATGTTTTCACAAGTTCAGTCGGTTTCTATCAATCTCTTAATTTGTGGCATATGGTTGCTTTCCACTGCCATCAACCAGCATTTCCCTTGCGGGTATAACATTTTGCCATTTTTTTTTTTTCATGTCTGCCAGTGAACTAATATGTGCAGACCTTGTGAAAGGAAAAAATGATTTTTTCACAAAGCTCACTCGTCCATATCAATTTCTTTATTGTTTGGCCAATAATTGTTTTTCCACTACCGTCAACTGGTTGTTCCTTTGTGGGTACAACATTTGGCATGGGCATCATTTTAGAAAGGTCGAATCGAATATTTATTCTTAAATATATTAATATTTGTGATTTGTTTCGTTTCTTTACGAATATTACATATGCTATACTTCGTAGAATTATGTACATCCGGATTTTTTGGTTCAAATCGAAATGGATAACAAATCGAATCAAAAAGTACAAATAACTGAACCCTAGTAGCGAGATAATATATTATCTCTCTTTTTTTTTACTTTTGAAACATTGGACTTTCTTCTTAAGATATCAAATTATAATATAAAATAAAAGAGAAAATTCAATGAATTTAATGTTAATAAATCATAAAATGTCTACATGAATTTTAATAATGCATAAATTACAAATTGTTATTTGTAGAAATAAAATAAAAAAATGAAAAATGATCCATTTTGCAGAGAAAGTTACAGGTTTTGGTTTGATTTGAGAGATTTGGATTTATACACAGATGCATCCATTCAAGATTAGTCCCAATCTTGAAACGGGTCGACCCATTACCCGACCTTGTGTTTTTCATGTCATGAACTTTTGTAGTTGAGGAGAGTTTAAGGAGTTTTAACTACTCTGTTGACCATTGTTGTTGTCCCTCTTAACCTGGACTTTCAGTTTCTTACCGCCTAAATGGCGACCGTTCATCATGTTAATAGCGTTCTGAGCGGCTGCTTGTGAGTCATAACTAACAAAACCTGCAACCAACAACCAGAAGAAAGATGCATTCACTCTTACCTTTTACAATGACCAATCTTTAGTACCAAACACCAAAAAGAAAAAAGAGAGCTTACCAAAACATTTGCTTACACCAGTGGCTTTGTCTACAAAAACCTTAGCGCTCAGAACAATACCGTAAGGTTGAAAAGCAGCCGCGAGTTCTTGATCCCCATACTCACGAGGTATGTTATAGATAAACAGATTCGCACCTTCCGGACCTGAAGAACCAAATATAACTGTTTCAGGTCTAAAGAAATGGAAGAACATAAAGAGAATAAGGTATTCAACACGAACCTTCGGTTTGAGTTTGAACCACAGAACTCAAACCGATTCCTAAAGGTGTTGACCCGCCAGGTGATATGGATCCAGGAGAGCTACTTAGAGGGCGAGGATTCATAATCCCTCCTCTGGGGTAAGCCAATGGATAAGGGAGACCACGTATAGGGGGATAACCAGAGCCCATGTAGTTTGCTGGAGGCAAAGGAAAGTTTCTACGGGCCAAGCGAGGTGGCACAGAGTCAGGTGAGGTTCTTTGCAACGGGTTGCTATTACCTAGATTAGGCAATGGAGCTTGGTTCTGAATTGGTGGTAGCATGTAACCATAAGTTCCAGGAGCTTGCTGTGGAAATGAAAAGGTGTTTGAATGAAACAGATGTTATAGGTTGAATTAAAGCAACAATAGGCTTTGCTTACATGATAACCATATCCGTTATATGGTGGAGCATAACTCATGGGTAATGCTCCAAACAATGAGGGGTTTGTAGGATCAGCGTTAGCTAACCGAGCCATGTGTGACTGAGCCTTTTGAAGTCTTCTTGTGTGTCTCTCCCTTTCTGTGTCTGCCCATTTGACAACTAAAGGAACAGTTGAACCCTAAGAAGAAAGCAAACAACAAAAATGATGAAAGTGTGACACACTACACAAGAGGAAATATAAGTTTTCAAAAGTAGCAAAAGCAAATCACCTCCATTTTATGTTTTCCATTGATGGCTTCCATGGCAGAAACAGCTTGTTCTTTTGTCTCATACTTTAGAAAAGCACAACCTGACAAAAAAAAAATGCAAAAGGTTATCAAAACAATGGAGAAAAACAAAAAGAAGACAGAACACAGAACATAGAGAATGGGTTTAACCTTTGCTTGTTTGTTGAGCACCTCGAAGAATCTGAAGATCCTTTATGGTCCCGTATTGGGAGAATAAAGACAGAAGTTCAGCTTCAGAGACATTCTTTGGAAGCATACCGACAAAAAGCTTGTGTTCTGCATTGTAGAATACACAACAATACATCAAGAAACTGTGGAATACAAGAGCAAATAAAATAATCACATAGTAGCAGTTAAAACAACAACGAATAGCATTACCTAGCCTTTCCAATTCGCCATCTGCATACTTTACTTGCAATAGACTGGCTGCCTAGAAACATTAGAAACAAAAATAAAGCAAGTTAGAGACCAATAAGGATCTAAGCTTGATAATCATATCCCGAACTTTACCAACAAAACCCATAGAAAAAAATAAACGAATTAACAACTGTCAAAGATGAACAAACACAAAGATTCATGTCAAGCAGTCACACTTCATATTATTGTGACAAGAATTAAGAACCAAGGATCAAACAAACAGTCTGTTTCGATTAATAGCAAAAAAAAAACTGTTCTTAAAAGTTTTAAGGGAGCCCATATGTTCGATTAAGAACAAAGAAATGAGACCATTTCTAGCAATTTTACTAGAATATCCAATTGGTTACAGTTTCTTGGGGTTGAAGACATCATTTGAGACCAATGTCACAAGATTCAGACAAAACTGACGCTTAGATTCGATTCTGATTCGGGAAAGACCTAAATACAGAAAGGAGACGCTCTGTGGAAAGCATGTATACAAATCACAAATTGCCTATTCTGGAAATTAAACAGAAACCCAAAACAAGTACAATCGTAAACTAAAAAAAAAACAATCCTCGAGAACTCTAAAACCTGACTCTGAATAAATGTGAAATTCAATTAATAGAAGCTACATAGGATCATCATAAATCAAATTCAATAATCTGAAAAAATAAATACCCAGAAAAAGATTCAGAAATTAAAAAATAAAAAAAACATACACCAGGTAACGTCTTCTTGTTATGACAAGCATTGACCAGCTTATCTGCTTCTTCTCTCGATGGACATATTACAAAACAACATCCTGAATCACGAGGAAGACCGAAACAAAGATTAGGGTTTCGAATAATTCGAAATAAATCTCGACGACGAATCACATTGAAAGAGACACAGAGGATTGAGAAATAAAACCTCGAGAAGCGCGTGTGATCTTGTCCTTGATGATGTTAACCTCGTCGACGACAGCGAACTCTTGAAACAATGCAAGGAGTTGAGATTCCGACATATGTTTCGGAATTTGTCCGACGAAAACCTTAACGCTCTCTTCTTCTCCTTCTCCTTCTTCATTCTTCTCCCTATTTTCTTCCGCCATTGTTGTCTCCGTCTTCTCCTTCTTCTTCTCTCTCTCTCTATTGACAAAATGGTCGTCTCTCTCTCTCCTGTCGTCTTCTCCTTCTCTCTCTCTCTGTGATTTTTTTTGTTTCTATAAAAATTATTTATTTTTAAATCAATTATGAGGGAGAGGAAGAAAATGGTGGAGTTCTGAAAAGCTGGAAATAAACTAAAAATGCTGACAACCAAATATAAACCCTTTCTGTTACTACTTAATTACGATATTTGCCATTGACAGCTGTACAAAGGGGAATGCGAAGCTTTATGATGCGAGGAAAACACTTGGGATTGTTTTGTCTTGTTATGAGAATGCATACCGAAATTACCATATTGCCCTGCCGGTTACCCGCGTTGTATGGTTGTTTTTTCTGTTTCTCTCTCTTGCCTTTTATTATTTCGATATAGATAATTGTATAGGAGAAAACAAACGGAGCAGAAATATTTTTTTGTCAACTAACCAGATAATATATAATTCAAGCAAAAGTTATCCAACTTTCATTAAAACCATTTTAATTTGGGTTTTAGTGATAAATACTTTAACTATTTTTAAAACGTAAAAAAAAACTATCAACTAAATTTCAATGTTTTAACTATATTACCTTTTTTTTGTAATAATAAATGGTTATTTTATTATTCAAATTTGAGATTGTACAGACAACTAAATTGAAATAGAATAATAAATGTAACAAAATTTTCTATGGAAAAATCTCGCAATTGTAGCTAAAGAATCTGAAATTCATTTTGTGTCCATGGGATAAGATATATTGAATCTAGAAAATTTATTTGCAACGTCTGTATAGCTTCCAGTTTTGTTGCAAAATTTGGCCACGCTTGAGACTCCTTTATCATCGTAATCAGTTCTTTGCAATTTGTCCCAAAGCGCTGACATTAAAAATATTGTAGCATGCTCTTCATTGCCCATCGCAGTACTTATACTTTTGAATGTAAAACAGTCTCTCGCCTCCTTAAAGTTTCGCGTTCCCATGAGCTGAATCTTTCCAAAACTATCAATCCAAACCCAGGCACTATAACTGAATTGTGTTGGGAAAGTCCATGAACCATCCACCATGCAGATATTATCCAAGCTTATAACTTGGAGTTCCTCACTAATATGCTCTTGTGGAGCGGGAATGACTATCTCATTTGCATTAAACTAGGTTTGGCATTCACTTCTGCATATCGGACTAGCTCCAAAAGATCCCTGTCAATTCTCCTAAAAATTTTATCATTCCAAACCTTTCAAATATACCAAATTATCTAAGATTACAGATCCTTGTCTAGTTCTTATTCAATAATGCTGTTTTTTATAAGAGATAATCCATATTGACATAAATATTTGGTAACGAAAAAATGTTGAGGCTAGATGATGTTGCTGATAGAAACTATACTTGGAGAGCTGTATGGCATTCAAATATGACATGAATACTAGTTTTTCTGGATTGTCATGCCCGTTACCCGCGTTTTATGGTTGTTTTTCTATTTCTCCCTCAATTTATATTATTTCGAAATAGTTAATTGTATATGGAAAAATATGTGGATCAAGTAATATTTTCTTTCTTATAAAAAAACCACGTTTCAGAAAAAAATATTTGTTTCTAAAACATATATATTTTAAATTTTCATACACTTTTTATTAAATATTAATAGTAAATTTTAAATTTCAATAAATTGTGTTTATTAAATTTAAATTATTTAAAAGTTACAATAAATAGTTAATCAATAATATATTTATAGTAAATACTTAAAAATATATAATATGTGTGAAATATCTTAAATATGTAACATTTTGAAACGTAAAAAATATAATCCAAGAAAAAGAATACCTTCCAAATTTCATTTAACCAATTCATTTTTTAATTTTTTAAAGAATTTCTATTTAAAATTTAAATTATTGTTGACTACCTCTTTTTAGATGTGTGAAATATCAATATAAAATCAAATAAATGTTGATTTTCAGGTATCTAAAAACGGCTTGGTCAATAAAAATTAAATTTTAACTGGATAAATTTTAAAATTAAAATTAAAATGAATTAAACAAAAATTGAAAGTTATTTTAGCTTTTTTATAAATTGAAATATTTTTAGTTGTTTTCTCAATTGTATAGTCAAACTTGTTCACTTTTTCCTCTTTTTGAACATCAACTTGTACTGTTTAGCTAAAAATGGAGAGGAAGCTTTCTTATAACTGTATAATTTTTATAAGGCGAGATTTCCAAAACTCTTATTGAATAATTAAATATAGTTTCAAAAAGTCATCCGTTATTTTACTGAATATTTTTAGTTCAATAATTTGCTTCAAATAACTGTTAAAACTAGATTCACAATTAAATCCAGTATATAATCTCTAAAACCTATGACATCACTTTTAAATTATAAAAATATCAATAATATAACGAAATGTGTGCATAATCTCACCCAAGATCTTCTTAGTTTTAAAGTAACATAAGATACAAACAATATTCAAAGACTAGGAAAAGAAACCATCTTCATAAAAATTGTTAGCATATAAAGTCAGTTATCAACACATTTTACAATTTTATGGAAAACACATATAAAAATCAAATTGATTGATTGATTCAAATCTTTCATCAATGTTAATTTTATTGAAAACCAAATCTATGTTTTTCTAATTTCTAGCAAAATGCTAATTAATTGAGAACTGAAACCAAATTGGATTACATTGACAAAACCAAAATTAAAACGGTACCAACGTTCACAAATAGGTTCTTATTTTTGTAAAACCATAACCATATAAAAATATTTTCGTGCTAATTGATTGTGTGAACCAAAGCCATAAAACCCCCTACTTTATGGAAAACACATAAACAAATCAAACTGATTAATTCAATTCTTGTATCAATGTTAGTTTTATTGAAAACCATATTTTTTTTATCAAATTGCAAACCATATCTATGTTTTTTAATGTCTAACAAATATACTTGTCGTGCTAATTAATTGAGAACTAAAAACAATATGGAATTAAATTGACAAAACCAAAACTAATTCGGACCAAACATTCACAAATATATAAATGGTTCTTATATACATAGAGCCAAAAAACAAAATCAAACTAAAAACCAAATGGGTATTTAAATATCTAAATATTCATGTTATATATTTAAATTGTTAAATATTCTAAAATTACTATTTATAAAATAATTTATCCAAAAACCCCAAATTAACCAAAATGTTTTGTACAAAATACTTTAAATTATCTTAATTATTCGACATTTTATGGGAATAATCAGATTACTTGATATTTTATCCAAAAAGCAAATCATGTTGTACCCTTCTTATGCGAAATTACCCTAGAAATAGAATCCGATTAGAATATATACTTTTTATATTAGTTGACTCTCAACTTTGTTACCCGAATCGTAAACCAAAATAAAAGAACTAAAATCAATCAGAATTTTATAAATAATATAATGGTTCCTAAATTTTTTGAATCCAAAACCGAAATATATAAATCAAAATTGAACCGTCTGAACTGAACACCGAACATCTATTCCTAACCAAAATAAATGGCACACTAATTAAAGTTGATGACCAGCAACCTTGTACCCTTAAATTTTCAACATTTGTTGATGTATCTATCCTCTACGAGTCAACCCATAAATACTTAGCCAATTAACTTCTAACTAATTACTTCCCTTGTTTTTTAAAAGTGTTGTTTTAGAATTTTATTTTTGTTTCAAAAAGAATGTTGTTTTGTGTTTTCAGTGCATAATTTTAAATAAGTATTCATTTTAATTTTATTGTATTAGTGTATTAATTAGAAAAAAAAACTTTGCTAATAAAAGGTAAATAAAGTTTTAGAGTAATTCCTTAAGATATGTGAAAAACTTTTCAATTACATTTTTTTATTAAAGAGAAGGGAGTTTTATAGTTAAGGAATCCTTCTTTTAAGTGAAAGAGAGATCACTTTTAAAACATTCTTAATGTAAATGGATAAACGCGAAAAGAGTTTGACCGTAGCTCTCAATGAAAGAGGATCACAACTGAAACATCAATGTCTTAGGGCAAAATGGTCAGATCAAAATAGAAAGAATGGCAAAACCGTTATTAAATCGTAAACCAAGGGACCAAACATATGCATGACAGACTGTCCCGCCAACGCGACCAAAAACAAAGACTCGAGCAGCTCCAACTTGCTCCTTTTCTCCACGCCACAAAATTAAATTTCTCTTCTATTTCCAAAAAATAGACCCCTGAATTCTCCCGCCGTTTACATTTTAGCCCTACAAGTTTTTAACGTGAATGTTAGTATCATTGTCGACAACCAAATTCCACCCTGACAAATATAATAATTATCGTTTTGTTTGGATAATTAGTTGTTGTAATCAATTACAAAAGAATTGTATTCTTCGTGATAGAGACTAGTATAATTATTAGAGTGACACACACTTTTTGTAATATATAAGTGATTTCGACATAACCACTACGCATATATTTATATTTGGATAAATATCATATCAACTCAATGCCTATCCAATCTGATTAAAAAGACAATGAGAATATAAACAACACAAAGTACTTAACCTTTTCTTTATATTAAAAGTTGATTCTAAGGCTTCCAATGGTGAATAAGATTGTGATTCCGCAAAATTGGACGGTTGATAAATATAAAAAACAAACTAAGACATTAACAAATAAATAATAAATTTGTGGTGAAAAACAATCTCACGTGCTGTAAATTTTCTTTTTCTTAAAAATTGGAGTAAAACTTAGCTGGAACCGGACAGCTTCGGAGTGGCTACATTGTGTGAAGTCCAGCGAGTGATCTTAGCTTCTGGCAGAGTATGAACGTGATCATCGTTTGTGGCCCCACCCGTGCAAAAATCGCAAAGCCTCTGTGTGTCTTTTTGTCTCACCCTTTGTAAAGTGCCAGAGGTCCTTCTTTGCGAACAGCCTGGATAGATATAGAACATTAACGTTTAACAAAAGTAACTCCCAGTGAAAATATATGTTAAAATGTATATGGCATTACCTTGTAACCACAATGAAACCCGTTTCTGTAGATTCTGGAGCTTTCGGAGTCGTGTTGGACCATCAAGCCGGTTTTAATCATGTTCACGGGCGAAGTTATCATCGTGCTTACTACACATGCAACCAGACTTAGCTTCATTCATCAAGTGCTAAAGTAAGTTAGTTTCTGCACATTTATCTGATTATGTTGCAGTGGAAATGGGTAGTGGCTGTTAAACTTTTACCACAAATGAAGATGAAACCCTTCTTCCAAAGATGTTCGTTTAACGAGATTCTACAATCACGAGAAACTTTAGGTGCTGGAATGTTAGAAAGCAGCAACTTTCTTTTTTTGAATCAATAGTAGTCTAGCCTAAGAGACCCGCTTTGTTTCATCGTATGTTGCAAGCTTTGAGGCAGTTAGTGCTGCAACTCTAACCATGGCAGGACCAACTCCTTTCCACAAAGCTCATATGCCTTCTTTAGAGACTATCTCCCGCACTTCTGCCATGGGAACTGCGTTTGGATTCATCTGCAACCTTACCTAACAGAAAGGCAAAGTTGTTACTCGTCTTAGTAAATCTAGAATGAGCAACAGAATCTAACCAATACTTAACATTTCCATCTACCTTGACAACTTTAACCGGGTTGGTTAATGCAGTAGAAAAGGCCCCGGTAAATGCGCCTGATGCTATCTTGACCAAGACATTGGTGGATTCGTATAGTCCCAGTCTGAGACCACCGAAAGTACTGATCTAGTGAGAGCAGGAGTTAAACCCTACTATAAAGACCTAGGCCCTTCCTTCTTCATTAGTTGAAGAAAGATTCCAGTATCAAGAAAACATTTCAAAGAGTTAAAATATAACATCAAGAGGTCAGTACATGTTCCATTAGGACAGTATTTTACCAATCCAATCAAAAGGCCTCTTTGTCCAACATGCTGCATCTGCAATCGTACTTTCAACATCTGAAAGCGAAAAACCTAGAGAACCCATTCAAGAAGAGTATTATCATGGAAGAACCCATTTTATATCTTAAATGATATTTTCTCAGTCCATAACCCACATTGACTTATGCACAGACCAACTACAAGAGCAAGAACATTATGGTATATTATCCAAAGATTACTATCTAAGATGAAACTTGAAAATCTATAATCACACAAGTGTTACAACTTACAAACCTCCACACGGCCCGTCTGTTTGAACCAAAACAAACCAAGCAAAAGAAATTTTGGTTTTTGGTTTATGTTCGGTTATGTTATGGGTTCTGAACCAATCGGCACATTTTCAAAATAAATTCAGTTTTGTTGTAAACGTGGAGAAAATAATTTGTTAACAAAAGAAGTACCGAAATCAATTATGTGGAGTCCACCGCCACCATCCATGCACAGTAACTTCTACTTTTTTACATCTTTGTAAATACACTTTACTTCTTCTCTTTCCTTTTGTATAAGATTTTTCTCTGTAATAATTTACCTTATATAAGTATTATCTCCCCTCTACAGATATAAATTTCGCTTTTATTCAAATTTCTATTTTATAACACGTTATCAGCACGATTACTCTGTGATTCAATAAAATTTATATGTATCATATTTACTCTGATATAATGGCCGGTATACCGCCTATATTACTATTTATTATTTTATAATGATTGTCTTAATTTACTATTATGTATAAATATTAATGTGGACGGTATGTCGTCTCGTTAATAAACCTTGCTAATTACACCATAATAATTGGCTTGACTGTGCCGCTGCATAATTTATTTAATATTTTAATGAAAATAATTTTATCACCATAATAATACTAATAATTGCTTGTTAATTGTACTATGGTCATATATAAATATTTGGTCACCTACATAAAATATTTTAAACTTATTAAATACGGTTGACTGCTTATTATTATATTTTCAGACTGATTTTCAGTTCAAACGATTTAACCCCAACGATCACAAAGAAAAAATTTCAAAATTTTTACCTTTTTTCCAACGACTATGAACAGTAATTTTATTTATAAATATACGCATCCTTCATTCATTCAACTCATTAAAACATTTCATCTCCTTTCAAATACTTTCAAATAATTTTCTCCCGATTTTTTCTTGAAAAAAGATGATGCGATTGCTTTTAGTTTTATGTACGATTGTAATTTTTGTTTGTTCATACGGTCTTTTTGTTGGAGAATCTACTCCGATAGAATTAACATGAATCTCGTTTTGTTTTTTTATGCAGTGTTTTTCTTTGTAATTGCTTGCATGATTAATGTAAACAATTCATTTTAAATATGATGAAATTTTAATAAAATTAATTTTTGTTTGTGTTTTAGAAAAAATAAAATGGCAAAAATTGAGAAACTTCAGTGTCCGACACTTGAAGTTACCGGTGCAAATTACAGCGCATGGATCACAAACATGGAGGTTCATCTGGACTCAGAAAAATTACTCGATACAATCAAAGAAGGAAATAAGTCCACCTCTCATGAAAAGGCTAAGGCCATAATATTTTTGAGAAGACATTTGGATGAAAATCTCACGCATGATTATGCGAGAACCAAAGATCCTTTAGATCTTTGGAAAGTTCTTAAAGAAAGGTTTGATAATCAAAAGAAGATAACTCTTCCCATGCACTCGATAAGTGGGCAAACCTACGATTTCAAGATTTTGAAAAGTGGAATTATACAACTCCGCTATATTAAGAATATCGGCACAATTAGAATATTGCGGGAGGCCGGTGACGGAAGCAGATATGCTTGAAAAAACCTACCTCACCTTCCACAAAAATTATTATGTTTTACAAGGAAAATACCGAAACTGTGGGTATACAAGGTTTTCTGTACTCGTTGTGGCGCTCATGATAGCGGAGAAAAATAATGAACTCCTTATTAAAAACTACAACACCCGACCTACGGGAACCAAAGCATTTCCCAAGGTAAATGCAACAGATGTAAAAAATCCGGAAAAAGGAAATTATTCCTATCGTGGCCATGGCCGTGGTCGTGGTTATGGTCGAGGTCGTGGCCTTCGATTTAATCGTGGCCATGAAAAGAGTTACAACCCAAGAGGAAGATAATCGAACACATGGAATCGATCTGATCGGGTAAAGGGGAAATAAACTCAAGAAAATCCTACTCGTAAGAAAGAGAACACTTTGAGGGTACAACTTCAACATACCTTGAATCCTCTGATTTTATGGGCGATTTCGACAATGGTAAACCTCGAGATAATTAAAGTACTTATAATCAAGTTCAATAATGCCTAAAGATGCCATAAAATACTATTTTAATTATGTATTTCCATTTTTTAAATAATATTGTTTTTAAACAACTAATGTATAATTATTGTGAAATGAAGATTTATTGTGTGCTTATAATCAGTGTATAATTATTTATATATTTTGCTATGATATTTTACTTTCTAGATTAATATTATTTATGCTCTTCAGAAATGGATAAAAATGCAAACGGAACAAATATCAAGAAAATTGGTAGAGAAATTTGCATTCCAGATAGTGGTACAATACACACTATACTGAAAGATAAGAGATATTTCTCAAACTTCAAGTCTGCAAAAATGACCTTCAACACAATATCAGGTCAAACAGACTTAATCAAAGGAATTGGCAAAGCAAACTTTATGTTGTCTAATGGAACAAAGCTTTCCATAAATAATGCCTTATATTCTCCGAATTCTAAGAGAAATTTGTTGAGTTTCAAAGATATATACCTTCAAGGTTATGACACTCATTCTACAACTGAGAATGAAAAAAATGTATATATATAACTTGTGAAAAATCATGCAAAAAGCTTCAACTGGAAAAATTTCCAGAACTTCCTTCTGAATTACACCATACATATATTGACGCAATATAATTACATCTTGTGATCAAAAAAATCCAGAAGATGTCATATTATGGCATGACAGTCTCGGTCATCCAGACACTACTATGATGCGAAAAATCATTCAGAGTTCACATGGTCATTCAATAAAAACTCAAGATATATATATATATCAAAGTAATAAAATGACATGTGCTGCATTTGCTCTTGGGAAATTAATCATAAGGCCATCACCAACTAAAATTGATAAAGAATCACCACAATTCTTGGAACAAATCCAAGGTGATATTTGTGGGCCAATACATCCACCTTCTGGACCATTCTACCATTTTATGGTATTAATAGATGCATCAAGTAGATGGTCACATGTTTGTCTGTTATCATCTTGTAATATGGCCTTTGCGAGATTTCTAACTCAGATAATAAAATTAAGAGCTCAGTTCTCTAATTATCCAATTAAGAGAGTTAGATTATATAACGCTGGTGAATTCACATCTCAAGCATTTAATGATTCTTGTATGGTATCGGGGATCGAAGTAGAGCTTTATGTTGCTCATGTTCATACACAAAATGGTTTGGCATAATCATTAATCAAAAGGCTGCAATTGATTCAAAGGCCATTGATCATGAGATCAAAACTTCAAACCTATGTATGGGGACATGCTATTTTGCATGTAGGAGCACTCATTCGGATAAGACCAAGTTCATATCATAGATATTCTCCATTACGATTAGCATTTGGACGAGAACCAAATATTTCCCATCTAAAAATCTTTGGTTATGGAGTTTATGTTCCAGTGGCACCACCACAACGTACAAAGATTGGAACCGAAAAGACTGTTTATATTGGATATGATTCTCCATCAATAATAATATATCTAGAACCACAAACTGGTGATGTCTTTACGACACGATTTGCCGATTGTCATTTCAATGAGAAAAAATTCTCGATTCTAGGAGACACAATAAACAAGTAGAAAAAGAAATCAAATGGAGTGTTCCATATTTATTACATCTTGATCCTCCTACGAAAGGGTCAGAACTAGAAGTTCGGCGTATCATGCATCTACAAAGTATAGCAAATCAGCTACCTAATGCATTTGCTGATACCAAATTGGTAACTAAATCACATATTCCTGCTGCAAATTGATGTTAGGAGTTTTCAAGGCTCCTAACACAAATGTTGTAGTATAAGAGATTGTCGAACCAATTCTAAGAGATTTCAAAGCACTGAGAATGCAAGTGAATAAATGATGGTTTTGAAATATAACTACTAATACGAAAAGCGATAACTAAAATAACTTCCTTGATTAAGAGAAAGGAGAACTCATGGGAGTAGGGATTAGACCTTGGGTGATCAAACTTTGAACTAAGGATGACAAATGATAAATTAACTATTAACCTTAAGCCTAGACACATCTCTAAGCAAGCTCTATGTCTAGATGAATGCTCATTTACTAACATAACTCAAACATCAAATGTCTTCGGTTGAATGTTATAAAAGTAATCTTTAAGAACAAGTCTATTAGCCATCTTAACACCTTTAACAACAAATGTCTTTGGTAAAGTATGTTAAAAGCTTAGGAGAGTTGGCTCAGGAATTTCATCGAACACCTTGTGAGGTGGAAAATGCCTAAAGCTCAACCTTTGAGAGTCAACTCAAAAGATGCATTAAGAATACTCTACTAGCAAGGAAAAAGAGAAATCTACACTAAACATCCTAGTTCTAGCCTAATCACCCTTGATCTCCCTATCCCATGAATTCAAAGATGGATTACTCACTAATCTTCATGATTCCTCTTAAACCCATATTGGATTCAAGCTTAATCATGCAAAGATGAGTAGATAATGCAATGAAATAAAACAGGATCACAAGAACAATGAAGAATGATTCATAGAAATCAACTTTTCCAAGAGGTTTTTGTG
This sequence comes from Moricandia arvensis, assembly GCA_905132765.1. Lineage (NCBI taxonomy): Eukaryota > Viridiplantae > Streptophyta > Magnoliopsida > Brassicales > Brassicaceae > Moricandia > Moricandia arvensis. The sequence continues at coordinate 36,712 of CAJHQP010000580.1, read as the reverse complement.
TTTTCTCCAAGAACAAGAGATAATTGCCTTTGGTAGGCTACAAGAAGTACTTAAACTTAGGTTTAGAAAGTGTAAAACAATGAAACCCAATGACCAAAAGGTCCCTGAAATGTCTTAAGTTTCGTCCAAGCAAAGAGGCGCAGCGACCTATGCATTCGCTCCGGTAAGGTCGCTCCAGGGTGGTTTTCGAGCGACAAAGTGAGAGAAGGCCGAGCTACCTGTGCATGTCGCTCCGGTGAGGTCGCTCTGGCTGGGAGCGACCTTGGTAGGTCGCTCTGAGAGGTCGCTCTGGTTGGGAGCGACCTTGGTAGGTCGCTCTGATGAGGTCGCTCCAGGATGCTCGAACAGGGTGGATATGCCTCTAGTAAATTGGTCATAACTCCTTTATTACATCTTCAAATGACTTGAAACTACTTCCATTAGAAAGCTAACTCAATTTTCTGTGTCTCCACAAGATCTTAGCAACAGAAGATTTCTTTAAATGCTCCATCCATGCTCATCTTTCACCCCTGTTGGATCACAATGCTCCCAAACATCTCAAATCACTCCATGGCACACTCCAACACCTGATAAAGACTCATGTATTCAAAATGCAACCTAAAATGACTAAATCCTAGTCTATATGATCAAAATGCACATGGATGAATGGGTGAAACAATGAAAATATGCAAGACATCACAAATACTCATGCTCGTATTGAAATACCACAAAAAGATGGAATGGCAGTAGATACACATGAATCAGGGACGCGTTTGAAACGCGGTAGACCCATTGGCTCAAAGGATAAAAATCTTAGAAAACGAAAGGAAGCTGAAAAGCATGATCCTCCCAAAATAACAGAAAGTATTTTGGAAGAAAAGAACGATGAATCTAACGACAATATAGAGCATCATAAATCTGAAGAAAACTACGAGATTTTTATTAGTTACGTCCATAATAGGGAGATACGAAAACGAAATGAGATGGATGATATTGATGATGTTTTCTCATAACTTTTATCAAAAGAAATAGATGAAGAAAACGAAGATCCAGAGCCAAAGTCTGTATATGAATGCCAAAAGAGGCATGACTGGATAAAATGGAAAGATGCAATTCAGTTTGAACTAAATTCGCTAAATAAACAAAGTGTATTCAGACCCATCATACTCACACCCAAAGATGTGAAACCTGTTGGATACAAATTGGTATATGTCCGAAAAAAGAAATGAGATTACAAGATACAAAGCTCGTCTAGTAGCTCAAAGTTTCTCTCAAAGACCTGGAATTGATTATGAGGAAACATATTCTCCTGTTATGGATGCAATCACATTTAGATTCCTAATGAGCTTAGCAGCAAGTGAAAATTTAGAAATGCGTCTCATGGATGTTGTTATGACATACTTGTATGGATCATTAGATATTGATATCTATATGAGAATACCATATGGGTTTAAAATACCAGAAGCTCTATGTATAATCATTATATGGGTTAAAACAATCTGGACATATGTGGTATAATCGTCTCAATGAGCATTTAACAAAAGAAGAATATGTGAATGATCCTATATGCCCATGTATTTTCATCAAGAAAACAACATCCAGATTTGTGATAATCACGGTATATGTTGATGATCTTAATATTATTGGAACCCAGAAGGAAATACAAAAGGCATCAGAATATCTGAAAAGAGAATTTGAGATGAAAGATCTCGGACAGACAAAGTATTGTCTTGGTCTACAAATTGAGCATTATCAAAATGGTATATTAGTGCATCAATCCACATATACTAAAAGAGTGTTGTAACACTTTAACATGGATAATCAACTCCTCTTAGCACTCCGATGGTTGTTAGATCACTTAATGTTGAAAATGATCCATTTCGATCATCTATAGAAAATGAAGAGATTCTTGGTCCTGAAGTACCATATCTAAGTGAAATTGGAGCACTGGTGTACCTTGTAAACTGTACACGGCCTGATATATCATTTGCTATCAATCTCTTGACAAGATTCAGCTCATCTCCTATACGAAGACATTGGAATGGAGTTAAACATGTCTTTCGCTATCTCCAAGGGACCATTAATTTAGGCTTATTTTATTCTAAGGATTCAAAAGGTCAAATGGTTGGTTTTGCAGATGCAGGATATCTTTCAGATCCACACAAAACTCGATCGCAATATGGATACATTTTTACGATCGGAGGCACTGCTATATCTTGGCGTTCTCAGAAACAAACGCTCGTGGCTACCTCTTCAAATCATGTTGAGATCATCGTACTTCATGAAGCAAGTAGAGAATGTGTATGGCTAAGATCAATAAGCCGACACATATGTTCAAGCAGTGAAATTGACAAAAATATGGAGCCAACTGTTCTATATGAAGATAATTCAGCATGTGTTGCTCAAACGAAGAAATGATATATCAAAAGCGATAGAACCAAACACATACCTCCGAATTTCTTCTCATACACTCATGTGACAATACTGCAGACCTCTTCACAAAATCACTTCCTACCTCGGCATTCAGAAAACATGTCCATAACATTGGAATGCGTCACCAGAAGGATCTGTGACTGCTCATTCGGGGGGAACTTACATGGTTGTAGTCTTTTTACTTTACTATGGTTTTTCCTACTAGGTTTTCAAGAAAGTTTTTAGTGAGGCAACACATACATAAAAAAATGCGATAGTGACGATGGTCTCCAAGGAGGAGTGTTGTAAACGTGAAGAAAATAATATGTCAACAAAAGAAGCACTGATCATTGAATGATCGTGTGAAATCAATTATGTGGAGCCCACCGCCACTATGCGTGCACAGTAACTTCTATTTTTTCCGAAATTGCGAGTGGACAAGGCATTATGAATCAAATCAAGAGGATGAGTGATGTCGGTGGCCAATGCGACAGAGAACACTAATCGGTTTAACTTTTAAAGTGAAAGTTCAAATACAAAAATTAATTTTCAAATAATAGTATAGACTTGAGTTAACTATTCATACTTTGTAATAAATAATTATTTTAGGTACTTAATAATATCTTATTGTATTTTGGATACATATTTATAGATTGAGATTGGATTTAGTACAAATTTTCTTTTGGATTTTGAACTTTTACGAATTTTTTGGATATCAATTTGGGTTTAAATTCAGTTTAAATAAAATCCATAGACCGAAATATTGTAAAGCAAGATCCATTCGATATTTATATTGGGTTTGGATCGATTCGAATTTAATTTTATCAAATTAAGTTTTGGATTTCATTATTTGCCCACTACTTAAAAACAATATGCTTTTTTATATACATCATATGAAAGGAAATCATTTGAGTAAAGATATTTCTCCACTTATATAGCCGTCAAATATCATTTAAACATCTTCCTTCAACACTATATTTTATAGTAAGTGTTCCATCTACACATACATGCATAATCATTTTAAAAATATTAATTATTTAATAATTATAAATAATTATTAGTACACTATTATAATCTTTAAAGCTATGATAAATTATTCTTTATGTTCTTAATATTTTTATTTAAATAATAATATACTTTTGGTTTACTCGATCATATATACACATATTTATTTTACTATTTCATAAATAGCATTTTCTATATAAGAAACAGAGATAATAATCATCATTAGGTAATATAGTATGAAAACATCATTACATGATATGAAACAAAACATATCTAATAAAAATAATGTTATTATGTATTTCTATTTTTTATTATAAATATTTAATTTATAATCAGTTATATAATGAATAAACGTAACTATTCATTAAGGGTAACAATAATATTAATCAGTATAACTTTTAACGTAAAAGCTCGAATGCAAAAATCACTTCATAAATAATAGTATAGACTAGATGACTTTCTACGATACCATGGGATGATAATATTTTTAAAATAAAAATTTCATTATATGTTTTGTAATAATACTTTAGATAAGGTTTTAACTGTTAGATCATAAGTAGTAAGTAACTTTTGTATGTATTTTGTATATATTTTCGACCAAAAAAACTTTTGTATATATTTTCGACCAAAAAAACTTTTGTATATATTTGAAATTCACAATAAAATTAAAATTATCAACAAAATTAATAGAATTTTTTAGAAAAACAAATTATAGAGAAATTTCAACCATTTAGTTATTTATAAAATTAAACACAAGTGACTAGATCTTGTTTTAGTTTAAACTCGATAATTTATAGAAAAAAATCTTTTATATATCATTTTCTCTCAAAATGGTGATTTATTATTTTTAAAATTATTTTATTTGTCTTAAAAAAATTTCCTTGAAAAAATATTTTTCAAAATTTAGATTTCGAAACTAATTTATTTGTACGACAAAATATATAATTTATTTGATTAGTCAATAGTTTAAGAATAGTGTTAAAGTTTATGACATTATATAAATTATCTTTTTATATGTATCTCATATATGAAAAATGAATACTAAAAAGATAAATTATCATAAATGGGTGTAGGTGGAAGTGATTGTTTATGTCAAATTCAAAAAATAGTAAGTTAAAAGATTATATTATAAAATGTTAAATTACAAGGATATATAGGGTTTTGACAATATTAGTTATTTATGCATAGTTGTGTACACAATTTAATCAAAAATAAATTATTTATTTTGTGTTACGAATAATATTTTAATTAAATATATTTTCATATTTATGTGAATAATAAAAAAAAATATTAGTACACTTTTTTATTTTAAAATGATGTGAAACATTGTCATGTTTACAGTCATATCATTTTAAGTTTATTAGCTTATATTTGGTATTATTATTAATACAATTACTCACTTTAATAATGGCTCTGATTGGTGACATGTAGTACTAAGTTCGAGTTGCAATATGTATTATAATTCGATGTAACGTGCAGTAAAGAATTTGTGGTAAAAACTGTAAATTTATGTGGTAAATTTTCAGTAAAAATAAAAGTTATCATATTATTAAAAATGATGACTGGTAACAATTTTGATGTATAAGTTGTAATTTAATTTTTAATTAAATAGTTAAAGATATAAATATAATTAAAAAATAAGTTGCATAGTGTATTATTTTCTAGAGTTCTAATTACTAACAACATTATTTATTCCAATAACAATAGTACAATAAATTAAATAAAATAATAACAAAACAATATTCGTTAAAAGTCTTGATAGCAATCAAAAGATTTATGAATGTTCATTCCAAATCATTTTTGTAATCTCATCCCGTATGTTATTCATATATTGACCATCAGTTATTATTTCTTCTTCTTCTTCAAGTATGCTGAGTTCTTCTTCTTCAACGCATCCTCTTTGATTCCCTTGATCTGTGATATCTTCAAAATCAGCATCTGGAATTTTGTGAAACCTAATAAAATTGTGAAGAACCATTGTTGCATGCACGATTCTGTTTTGGCTCTTGACGTCGTAGCGGGGCAAATTGTCAAGGATTCTCCATTTCTTTTTCCAAACTCCGAATGTTCGTTTAATGACTGAACGAAATGATGCGTGCCAGATGCACTTAGCCATGCATACTTGAAGAGCATGTTTATATCATAGATTCCCATTATGTTTAAGCTTGTTTGTCCATGTCTATCCCAATATCCAACTGCATTACTACCTCCAACCTTTACTCTAACATGCGTCCCATCAAGTGCTCCAATAAATCCACTAAGAAAAAGCCCATAGTTTGAATCTTCTCCTAACTTACGTGGATAAAACTGAAGCGATGCTGTTGTTGGAGTTTTTAAATACTCAGATGCAAGTCTCTCCACTGCATCCAATACTTCATGAAACTTTCAGTGAATAGTCTCCTGGGAACGACCAAATGACAATCCAACATACTGATGTGTATCATTCTGGGCGCAAGTAACGAGAATATTACCACCATCTCATCAACGCTGATATGATCGGTACTCTTTAAGTTGTAACGTTGCTCTAGTATTGTGCATAGATTTTGAAATGCTTCTTGATGCATCCCTAACATGTTAATGCAATGGGTTGGATTATTACGGATCTGATTCTTGAGATTTCGCCAACCAAGTCCTTGTTCAAGTACCATTGGTTGCTTGGAAAATGACACTTGTAATACTGCATCAAAGGTTGTAGAATCATATACATATACTCTTCGGGGGATGTATTCAATGTAAAATTCGAGGTGATTTGATTTTTAATGAGGTTGTAGATGATTTCAAGGAATTGCAGAGTTTTAAGTGATTTTTATTAAACCACCCTAGAATATCATCTAAAACCAGGGATTTCAATTTTTATTTTTTTAACTAAAAAACTCCATCCAAAAACTCTAAAATCACTTAGAATATTAAAACTCCACAACTTAAAATATTTTCAATAAAAGTGAATTTCAGAGTACTTTATGAAATGTTAAGTTCAATAACAATGGATTTTAAATGAGTTTTTGAAATTCATGTTTGAATAACAGTGGATTAGTCATTTTTACATAAATCACCTAAAATTCTCAATTCAATAACCCCCTTCATTATCCAGATCGTACAATTCTAGCAACTTTTCGTCTGTAAGATTTTCTAAACCTTGAGAATATAACTCGTTTAATCGTATGACCTAGAAATATGTAAGAATTAAAAATGATTAGAATATTGTAACTAAATAAAAAAATAACCTGAAAAATAATTTATTAAAGCTAAACCAAAATAAGAAAACTAAACTAATTTATTTTAATTAAAAACCAAATATTAAATAAAATTTTAATCATCAAGATCCATTCTTGTCTGGCTCTCGATCCTCCACCATAACGCTTGTATCTTATTTTTTCAAATAATGACATTAGTTCTGTATTAGAAGGGACACCAAATTCTTTTTGACTTTCCACGTTTTCCTTTCTAATGGTTTTCTCTAAGTCGACACTTGGCGGATGACCATTGCCACGTTGCAAAGCATTGAAGCGATTGCCGATGAAATGTACATGACGATCATATCCAGTATAACCCTCCAGAACGTAATCCTATCATGATCATTTTCACTATAGGACATCATTTCTTGGGCAAACGGATCTTCTTTTAGTACTCTGATGCAAGACCACCAAAAATCTGTCCATCTCGCTAGACTTTGAATTGATTGTAAGATTCCATATGCCTCTTTAAATGGTTGAGCTTCATTCTTTTCTCTGTGCTCTTTTGCTTCTGTAACTTGAGCACGCCGGAATTCCATCATATCTTTGAATTGGTCATTTATCTCCCTTTCAAATGATTTTCCTCTTCATGGTAAGATTTTCTCGCGGCTCAGTGATACATCTTTCCCTCGATTACTTTCGTATGGAGCAACACGTGATTGTTTTCTGATTGATCATTGTGGACCAACTAGGTGACCTTGGAGGAGATTCTAGTGAAATGGTTTGCGACTTGAGATACACATCAGTTGTTCGAGTAATGTTTGAACCATATCCATCATTATCTTGGGTTGCTGGAACAGACTTATCTAACGGCTTGTTCTCATTTTGCTCAGCTTGCTTTGCATCTTGTATATGAGTTGAGTACATTAGCTTATGGTTTACTGCCTTGACGTCCAAATATGCGCCTCATAAATTCCATGTGTGGAATCCCATTCTCACGAATCTTTTTTGCATTTTGTATTTCCTTCAGAATATATAACATATATTTATTAGTGCTATTTGTTACAAGATTTTTTTTTAAATATATCAAAATATACAACATTTACCTTTTCGCGATCATCCCACCATTCAGAATCCATCTTAATGAAACCAGTATTATCATCTGCTGACACTCCGGTAAAATTCTTGAGCCTTTTATATGATCCATACATATTTCTCAAGATGTCATATTTGCTCTTGAAAAATCCCAAGGAATACTTATATCAGTTCTCTCCAAAAATTCTTTGCAAATACGCTCTCTCCCGACTTCTTTTGTAACTTTTGTCTGTATTTAATTCTAGCTAATTCAATATCGAGAAGTTCCAAGTATATCCCAATATGTTCATCTTCCCATATAATTTGTTTTTGTTTCTATAGTTTACGATGACAAAACTAAAATACTATAACTTTATATAGTTTAAAACTTCAGCATATCAATCATAAATTACCTTACGACGTATGCTTCCACCAACGTCTTCATCAGCACCAACATCATCGTTATTGGACATCTTCATCCAAGGAAATTAAATGAAAATTAGTCATAAAGAACACTAAGGTTTTACAACAATCTATAAAGCTAGAATTAGACGAACTGCAAATAAAAAAATAAGAAAAAACAAATAAACAAAATTTTTGAGCTTTTAAGCTTCCAAAATGAAGTGGTGACCTACTATTATCGTAGAGGCATATATATATATATATAAACAATTATGATTGGTTTGTTAATTTTCACTAAAATCTATGAACAATATTATTATAACAATAATTTAAAAGTTTGAATAATATAAAAAGTTGGAGTAAGAAAAATTATAAGAATCTTTGACTAGCACAAAATTAGGTAGAAATGTATAATTTGTGTAAACGATAAAAAAAATTGAAGTTACAAACGAAAAAAACCCTACTAAACTTAACTTAACTATTGACATTAGTACCGTTTTTGTAATTTCATAAAGAAATTGCTAAACTTTTGGGTTTAATATAATACCTTAAATAAAAATTTAAAATTTACAAAAAACTACTAACATAACTTTACCATTACCATTTGAATTTTTTTGTTTTAAGTTTCATAAAGATATTTCTAAATTTATGGGTTAAAACCATAATTAATATTTTTGTAAATTCACAAACAATATTTCATATAGTACATAACTAACCTAACGTACCTTTGTTAATTTTTGTCAGCTTATTTTCAAACAGAAAAATAATTAATATTCTAACTCAACTTCTAAAATACTACCTCCGTTTCGATTTAGTTGTCGTTGTAGGGAAATTTTTTCGTTTCAAAATAAATGTCGTTTTATAATTTCAATGCAAAATTTATTAGTTTTATCTGTTATTATATTTTTCTATTGGTTGAAATATGGTTAGGTGTATAGGTAATTATGTTTTTATCTAGAAAATATGTAAAATTAAATGATTTCTTAATCTGCGTGTACAAACCTAGAACGACAAGTAAACCGAAACGGAGGGAGTATGAATTTTCTTTGATTTTGCATTAAAGTTTGAGTTATCAAATTAACAAAGGGTTTAACTCAAAATTATAACTCAAAAGTACACATACTAAATCGAACTAAATATAAAAAATTGAAATTTAATGCATGATTGGTAATATTTTTGTGTTATCGATGATGTAAATCTATACCTCAAACAAAATCAATGATACCACATGCTACAATTACATATGATTTATGTCATATTTTTGATTAGCCATTTTATCAATTTTTGTTAGAGTGACACCTAGACAATCAATTTAAATAATGAATAGGGGAACAGATGATAGATACAGAGATAGATGCCTCGCGGAACGGTGTCGTTTTCGGGAGATACCCTCCGGTCAATAATAGCCGTCAGATTATCATAAATAATCTTCCTTCCTCTCGCTGCTCTCGAAGTTTCTGTCTCTCTCACTCGCAAGGTTCTTAGAATCTTCAGAACGATGCCAAGGTATAGGGGTCGAGATCTCCATGGTTATTCTGATACATAGATGGTTAGATAGTTTCGGTATTAGGGTTTTGATTTCTTGTTTATGGTGATTTTTCGCAGGTATTACTGTGATTATTGCGATACTTATCTCACCCACGATTCCGTAAGTCTAAACCTACCTTCCTCTTTAATCGCCGTCGATCTCCGGCGGTATCAGTTAGGTTTCCGGTTTTAGATTCAGTTTAAAAGCAGTAGGGTTACTCACTTGACACATTGGTTCGCTTCTTGCATTTGACTTGGCGATGATTGTTACTAGTAATAAAGCTTATGAATTTATGGTAAAAAATTTAATTGCTTTGCTCAGTTACTTGGTAGAGATGATTGATTACTAGGACTCAGCTTAAGATTTTTTTATAAAGATTGATTCTTTTTGAAATGGTTATTAAAAGCTAAAGTTTTTATTTTATTTTTCAGCCATCTGTGAGGAAGCAGCACAATGCTGGTTACAAACACAAGGTACCTAAGCAGTCCCTATTGTTTTTTATATGTTGCTTGGTGTATGTAATTGAGTTTTTGATGATTTTCTTCAGGCGAATGTTAGAATATACTATCAGCAATTTGAGGAGCAACAAACCCAGAGTCTGATTGATCAGAGGATTAAAGAGCATCTTGGCCAAGCTGCAGCGTACAATCAGGTTGGTGGTGTGTTTAATCAGCATATGCTTGCTAGACCTCGCCTTCCTGTGATGCCTATGCCTATGGGGATGCGACCTCCTGTCCTGCCTAGACCCATCATGCCTCCTGGTCAAGGTAGTTTCTGTTTCTAGAATTACAACTTGCCTGGTCTGCCTGAGTTACATACAGTAGAAAGGTTTTAGGAACTACATCTATATTGGTGGGTTGACAAGCATGTTACTAGATTGTAAACTGTTTGTACACTTTATTAGTATGAGATTTTTTTTTCACATGTGTAATGTATCTTGACTCTTACGAAATAGGTTCCATTTGTTTAAATCATGTTCATCAAACATCGATTAGTATATATATATATATATTTTTTTTTTTCTTTTTTTTGAATGAAACTGATTAGTATATTTCATATATAGATGTTTCAGTTCTGCTTTGCATTCAGTTAGTTTTGAATTGACATGTACATTGTACTTTTGCCAGGTTACATGCCTCCTCCGGGAGTACCGCAGATGATGGCACCGCCTGGTGCTCCTCTCCCTCCACCTCCACAAAATGGTATGCTTAGGCCACCAGGAATGGCTCCAATACCAGGTCAAGGTGGTGGACCACCTCCCAATTATAATGGACTTCCTCTTCCTCCGCCTCCTCCTTATCATACAAATCCAGCTGCTGCTGCTGCTCCACCAAGTGGTGGTGGCTTCAACAATCTGAACCCCGGTGCCGAATCTCCTGAAAGCAATGAGTAGAGTTTAGGTCTGATGACTCGTTTTTCCCCTGCCAAAAATTGTCAGAGCTTTTTCTGATCCAAATCTATGGGAAGAGGTTTAGAAGTAATGCATGTGACTCGCATAATTTTTGTGTACTAGATTATTATTTTCGTAGAATGATGAAAGGTCTCTTATAACAAACTGTCTATTTATGAAAAGTTTAATAAAATGGCCTCATCCATTGCTTGCACCAACCAGTAGATCCGTAAGTAGAAAGAGGTAGATGTGTTGCTGCCTAGTAAATTTCAGTACCATACATTATAAACACAAGTTAAAAGTGTTTTCTTTTCTTTAGCGTAACTTCATAGTTTTAAATTGGCAGAGGTTACCTGCCCTTGAGTCAATTTCACTAAGTCAGCAATCATACCTTTGTCGGGTTTAATGTTAGAAGGGAAGCAGAATTTGAACCCCTATGAATATATTGACTTATAGATATTGGATGCTGCCATATATTTTCCTTGGAGATGCACGTTTTGCAACATCTTGACAGAGTGTTGGTTTCGCCTGTCTTTGGCTGAGCTAGCACCCCAATATTTCCCTAGGTGGGAAGTGATGCCTTTGTTTTAAGACATGATCTTTTGGCCCTGGGACGCCTCCATTCGCATTACGAGAAGCAATAAAAGCTAGAATCTAATGAGAAACGATGAATTTATTCCCATATAGTCAGACCGAATACAAAGGTACAGAATGATAATGGATTTGTCTCACCTCCCTCGCAATTTGATTGATCAAACACTCGATAATCTGATCATTAGACAAAGCGGTAGGCCAAGGCCACACCTTGGAACATGTTTCCTCATCGTTAGAGCACATCTACTGATCCTTAGCATAACTACTCTGCAGATAAGAGGATTAAGGAAACTTCTCTTCTAGAAATTAACTCGCCTTTCTAGAGGCTAATTCTGATTGGGACAAGTCCTTGACATTCCTGCGGAACATACGTAAACAACACGCAATAGCAGAGACGTTTATACCGGGTTCTCTCTTTTCACAGTGAATTTAGCTCCTCTTGGTAGAGTTTCTCTTCTTATTAGGGGCACTAAGCAGAACACTCCAGTTGTCTCTTATCATTGTTCCTTGTAGGGAGATTACTGACTTGATCCTTCATTTCTGATACACGAGCTTCTTCGTTCGACCAGGGAGCATACAGTACAACACTTCCTTCAGCAGCAATCTGAGTGTTAATACCAGCGTCAGTAAAAATCTTCTTCAGATCCCGGCTGCTCCTTTGAAGCTTTATCCTGCAGCTGAGCATCCATCTGTGAGATAAGCATGATGCCCTGACTCAAACCCAATGTTTGTTTCATTTTGTAACGTTGAGCAGAACTGCTGTGCATAAATCTATATGTTGAGTCTTTCCAACTGTCACACAGATCCATAGATCCTTTCTTCACCTCGTAATCATCATCTGTAACATGATCTTCCCATGTATTGAAGCCTGTCACATCATCAGACTGATCAATATCCCAATCAAAGACACTCATTTTCATGGTTGGACTCAGGGTCTTGATTCTTTTGGCCAGAGATTGACGTCCTTTAGCACCTGAGAAAGGAGGCGACTTCGATTTCAGACTAGTTCCCGGGAGAGTCACCGGTGAGAAATTTAGATCTTCCCCCATCAAAAACTGGTCGACAAAACCAAGGGCATCTGCTTGTGTTGACTCTCCTGGTTCCTGAGAACCCAAATAATCCAGCCCTGGACCATGACTATGACATTTTGATTCTTGATTACCTTGAAGAAAGACGTATACAGTAAGATATGATCTGAGTCAATACATCAACAATTTCCACAGAAGAGACGAACAACACAAATATGTGTTTACCTGACTGACATTCGTGATCGTTCGATCCATCAGACCCCCAAAGTACATCTTCAGCTTTGAGACTTCTCTCAGCGGAAGCAACACTTCCATCTTCAATCAACGAAAAGGATTCATCACTCGGCTCTGTATCTTGAATCTTATTAACCTCAAACCCTAAGAAAATCCAGAAAGGGAAAGTTTTGTTCATCATTCAAAATTCCAAAGAATGAATCTATCACCTCAAATCTACAATGATCCAGAAAGCAACGATTCGAAGTTCGCAAGGCGAAGGAAAAACTAAACTATCTGTAAGCGCAAAACTCACTGTGATCGGAATAAGGTGAAGGAGACTTCGAATCGGAGGCGAAAGCTTCATCGTCGTTATGATTGACCATCGAAATTCGAATTTCAAGCAATCAAATCTCAAATAAGCGCCCAACTCTTTCACGATTACAAACCCTAGATGAGGTTTCATGGACGAAGATAATCCATGCGAGAGGGAGAGAGCTATGTCGAATGGTTTTGAAAAGCAAATCTAATGTTTATTTTGTTTAGTAATACAGAAATATCAACAGGGTGTTTGGTCTAGTGGTATGATTCTCGCTTAGGGTGCGAGAGGTCCCGAGTTCAATTCTTGGAACGCCCCCTTCTCTTTTTCCTTCCTGTTTTGTTTTCTTTTATTTTGCAACCGTGTTTTCGTGCTCTATTTGTTTACCCTCTAATACTAATCCTTATTTTCATTGTCACAAATATTTACAAACAACGATTGCATATGCTCCAAAATACGTCTTCACTTACATGTTGACCAAGAACTTTATGTTTTTGGATAAGACTCATTTTCGATCTCTACAAGAAAACTCAAACTTGGGTACCAAATTTGTTTCTTTTGAGTCTCTTTCTCTAACGACACATTATCTGCCCCAGTTATTTTGACTCAGCAAAACCCAAATTCATTGCAGGAAACTCTAGGTAACTCTTATAATTATTGATCTTTGGAGTTTATTTCTTTAAAAAAATTATTGCATTGAAATTCTGCAGAAATTAAACCGTCAAGGAGAACTAAGATCGACCAGCCGCAACCACCCTCGCCTCAGTCGAGATCGGGCATCCCACCACTGTCACACGCCAAAGGTCCCAAGTTCAATTCTCGGAACGCCCCTCTCTTTTTCCTTCCTGTTTTGTTTTCTTTTATTTTGCAACCGTGTTTTCGTGCTTATTTTCTTCTAAATATATGTCTTACTTAACCTACATGTTGAAATATGTCTCAAATATATGAACTACAAGGAAATAAAGTAATAAACAAACAACGATTACAATTGCTCCAAAATACGTGTTGACTTACATGTTGATCAAGAACTCTTGTGTTTTGGATAAGGCCCATATTTCTCGATATCTACAAGAGAACCCTAACTTGGATACCAAGTTTGTTTCTTTTGAGTCTCTTTCTTTCTTAATAGAAGCACATATATATATTTCTTGTTAATTAAAACCAACAGTTCAATAAGGGCTAGAGTGCATGAGTCCATAATTTTGGTCTTACAATTAATCAAGAACTTTTACAAAAACACTTTTGTCTTTTCTGGCCACTCTTGTTTTCGTTCCTACTGGGCTTGCCTCCTCCGCCCTTCCTAGCATCACTCTTCATCCTCCTATCCACCACTCTCTTCTGACATTTTCCAACCTTGACACTAACTCATTTCTTAGACACAACAAGTTCTTTCTTAGGCTTTCTTGCCTCTACCGCTCTCTTGTATAACTTGTCTATCATCTTGTCCTTTGACCGGTTTGATATATCCTCTGTGTCAGCTATTGTGTTTTCCTTCCTCCTCACTCTCTCCAATCTTTTTGCCGTGGCTCGCTTCTTCTAACTTCTTCTTTCGTAATGGGTTTCACCGCCTGTCTGTGCTTCTTCTCTTCATCCAAAAACCATTTAGATAAGCCTTGGTCCTCAAACATGTACTTGTAATAAGCATCGTCAAGCATCTCTTCTCTCTGCTTGTTCCTTTGCATTATATTGGCACATGCCAATATCTCGACCTTGTTTGTATTAACTTCATCATCAGAGGATGAGTCTGAATCTGTCTTTGGGGTAGAGACAATCTCCAAATCGTCTTCCTCCTTATGCTTTAAAGACTTTTGGTCGGGTTTGGACAGAGTTTGGCTCTGTTTCTCAGTTCCAAGGTCTCCTTCTTCAACAGCTTCTACAAATATATTATGACTAAACCAATGGTTGGATACTTCCTCCTTTGTTTGTGCTTCCTCTCCATCACCAAGTGCTACAATAAGAGGGTTTGACTCATCCTTGTCTGAGGTGTAATCGAAACTCATCTCTTCGTCTGCCTAACCATCCTCCTCCAGCTTCTCAATGTGTGTCTGCCTAGCCCGCTTCCTTTGCCTTGCGCTTCCTTGTTTCTTCACCATGTACCGTTCATATGCCTCATCAAAAACCTCTTCCATTTGTTTAGTGTATCTGTATAATATAGATAAAACAATTTTGAGCAATGTACTGACATTTCATGAAAAGAGCAACACAAAAAAGGTGTCTGACCTCTGACATTCTTCATCATAATCTATATCACTGTCTTTGAAGTCATCTAAAGTTTCTTCTCTCATAGGCGTTGTCATTATCATCTTGTTCATTGTCAAAAGCCATTAGATCTTTCTTTCCCTTGATAGAAGAAAGAGAGAACAATTCATGGTCTACATAGCCATCTTCTAGTGCATCTATCTGTGGATCAGTAACCTTAGCCAGTCGTTTTGCAAGAAGCTTCTTTGCATGTTTCTCCTTCCTCCGAACTACTATGTTTGCCATCTCTTCATGTTCATTGAGTAAGGGGCTTTTTGTTTCACCATAACCATTCAGCTGATCTATTTATATGAACCATCCAGATTTTACTAGACTTTTTGGTTTGTCAATCTAAATGGTTCACCTAGATGAATCATCAAAATGAACATGTTTGTTTCTTCATTTTCATTTCCATTCAGATGAGTTTAGTAAACAAATTACTAAAATACCATTGTTTTGATTTAATCATATTTTATTTTTGTTTCACTATTAATTTTTATTTATTATCTAAATATAATTATTTTAAAATATAGTTTTGGAGGGGGATATTTTTTTGCATTTTTGACGGGAAAATACGTTTTGCTGTTTTGGCGAGAAATTACGCTTTGTGTTTTTATGGGGGGGGGATATATACTTTTCCGTTATTGCCGGGAAAATGCATTTTTGCCTTTTTGGCAGAAAATGCGTTTTCTCGGTTTTGACGAGAAAATGTGTTTTTTGGCGGGAAAATGTGTTTTTGGCGGAAAAATGCGTTTTCCAAGTTTTGGCAGGAAAATGTGTTTTTTTGCGGCTTTGGCACGAAAATACTTTTTGCGGGTTTTGACGAGAAAATGCTTTTTTGCGTTTTTGGCAGGGAAATACATTTTTAGCGGGAAAATGCAAGGTTTGACAGGAAAATGCGCTTTTTGAGTTTTTGGCGGGAAAATGCATGCATGATTTTGGCGGAAAATGCATTTTTTTATGGTTTTGTGGGAAAAATTGTTTTTGCGTTTTTGACAGAAAAATACATTTTTTTTTGCGATTTTGGCGGGTAAATGTGTGTTTGCGTGTTTTGGCGGAAAATTTGTTGTTGTGGGAAAATATATTTTGCGATTTTGGGGGAAAAAGCGCGTTTTTGTGATCTTGGCGAGAAAATGTGTGTTTGGAGGAAAGTGAGTTTTTTTGTTCTTGGCAAAAAATTACGTTTTTGCTGTTTTGGGAAAAATGCGTTTTGCGGTTGTGATGGAAAAATACGTTTTGTAGTTTTAGCGGAAAAATGTATATTTTTTTTAATTTTAATGGGAAAAATACGGTTTGTCTTTTTTTTGTAAATGAAAAAAAATATTAAGTTTAAATTTGTAATTTGTGAATTATATAAGGGGTATAATAGACATTATATTATTTTGACAAACTATCTCCATTCAGATGTTCAAATTGTTTTTTTGGCTGAACTTTAAAATTAAAGTTAAGATTTCTAAAACCATCTAGAAGAGTTATATTTTTAATGCCTGAACAAACAAAAGTCTCATCTCTGGTGAAACAAAGAGGCCCTAGCTTATCATCATCTTCATCTTCTTCTTCTGCGACATCAGCCTCTTTAGTTCCTTGTTTCTTGAAAGGAGACAGAGCTTTCCTGATTTGCATTCGCCATCTATAAGATCAAAAAGAGTAGTGTTTTCATTAGAAGCAAAGCTCTATAACGTTCTTGGAAAATCTTTAGAGAAATTAAAAAGAGTCCATGATGGAGTAAATGTGGCAATTCTTTACTTGAGGATATGCTTGAAGTCATTCTTCCCCAAAACAGGAAGATCTTCACATAGAATTTTAATCTGCATCCAGAAAAAAAAGAGTAAAAATTAAGTTGCAAGCATTGTCAAGGCAAAAATCACATATGGAACCATCAAAGAGTTGACATAATGGATAAAACTCTTGAATAAGCTAAAAATAGTCTAACAGATCATATGTTCATTCGGATAATATATACAAGAATTTCCACATGAAAAATCAAATGAAAATATAAATTTTAATTTGATTTTATAGTTTTTAAATTAGTAATGTATATATTAATAAATAATTTTAGAAAATGTTTATATCCGCATATGCGGGCAACCCATCTAGTAAAAAAATGTTTAGGGTTTACTACCACTGCCTTAATTAATAAGCATTTACTTAACGAGCATTTTCAACCTACAATATAAGCCTGATTGGATTTTTAACATCTCTTTATGATGGGCTTTTCGCAAAACATTTTTGTAACGATCTGCCCCGTAGAATACATGCTGGCTCTACAGAACACCAACCCTAATCTCTCATCTGTAAGTTCTAAGCTCTTCCTAAATAGATTATTGGTGCATTTGATATTCATCGAATCCAAAACTTCACCCCTTAATAACCCTCTCACATGAAAAATTATCACCAATTGATCTACATGTCAAATGGTGACAACTTGTCCTATGGGAGGGTTGTTAAAGAGTGAAGTTTTAGGTTCGAGAAACGCCAAGGGCATCAATAGCCTATCTGGGAAGAAATTAGGGCATACATGTGAAGGGTTAGGGTCAATACTTTGCAGAACCAACCTTCATCCCACGGGACGGACTGTTACAAGTTTTCTCTTCTTTTCTTTTGACATCAAATATTGTTTCTGTCTTTTTGGGTCTAGTTAGTAACCATCACAAGAACATTATGAATGAATAGAAAATAACCTTATAGGAATAAAATTCTATGAATGACGAGGAATAACTATTTCTTATCATATTTAGTAAGGAACTTTATTCCTCTACAATAAAGCAATGAGAAGGAATGGAAAGGAAAAACTAATCCTTATAAATGGTAAACTTTTAGGAAGTTTAAGAAATGCATTATTCTTCTTTATTCCCTAGTCACATTCATACCTAAAATTTGTATCATAAGCGCAACTTCAATGGTGAAAAATTGTGTTGAGTATCTTAAAGTAAAAATTAATTTTATTCAGGAACTTCAATTGACCAATAAGGAAAGGACAATAGTGGTAGGGAATTTTAATATTAAGAGAAAAATATTTCTACAGCGATACTAGTCTTTTTATTTCATCTTTCTATTATTTTATATTTCTTAATCCTAAGATACTTACTAAAAGAGCACCGTTAGAGATTGTCTAAGGACATCAACCTATTTTGGAATGTCTTTTCTATCAAAACATGTGAGCTATTGGTGTGAGTTTACCACAACGTCAGGCTATATAGGCTCGAAGGTTGTTGATTCCAAAAAGAATATCCGTTTGACGAGAACTCGTTTGACGAGAACTCGATGATCGTTGATTCTGAAGAATGGCCGCTCAAACGAGGGTTCTTGTTGTTCGTTGATTTTGAAGAATGCCGAAGACAAAGAAAAATAACTGAAAGTTCTAGAATTTTTCTTATTCAATATATGGATGATTTGTACAAAGCTATAGATCAACCTATTTAAACTATACCCTTGAGATTGTACTCGTATATGTGCATCATAATCTATAAGGATTTATAGTTATCCTCAAATAAAAACTATTACAATAAAATTTAATAAGAACCCCCGCTAGTTATTTACCGGCAAGCCCATCACCATGTGAGATAGATCCGCTGCATCAGTCCCTCCGGGTAAGAAAAATTCCCCCATGAAACTTGCTTGTCATCTTCACAAAATGGATACAAATTTTTGCAAGTGAAGAAATTGGTTTTGGGAGAATACATCGTAGCTGCACCCGACAAGCAGTTGAACTGAGACTTTGTAACACTTCAGGTCGTCCGGACCTTTGCGACTTCATTTTTTTTTTTTTTTGCTACTTCATCTTAGGCCATGTTCAATGCGGGGTTCTTAGGTGGGTTCTTAACTTTTGATTTTTCATTTTTTCGTTTTTTTTTTATTTTACAGCTAAGAACCGGCTCTTAAAACTCTTATTTAAGAACCGGTTCTTAGTTTTTCTTACTTAAAAACTAAGAACCGGCTCTTAACAAAAGTTAAGAACCTCACCTAAGAACTCTGCAATAAACATGTCCTTACAATGCTTAACGTAATATGAGTTCTTAGTGTGTACAGTAGAAGCTCCTATCATGCAACACTTTGAAAAGTCGTTGTAGCAGTTATGTTGTGGCACCCTGTGTGTACCTGAAACAACATACCACAATTTACTTGTCTCGCAAGAAATGTCCCTCCAACTAAATAGTGTCGTAAACATGGGGATAAAATCCACATATGGGCTACGTATAGCTTTGATTTTCCACGTAAAATCTCCACCATGAAATCCAAATGGAAACAATGTAGTTGAGAAGATCCACAATAACACAACTGAAAACTCATGACAATGATGTGAAATCTGAGCCTCCAACACGTCACCAATACCAAATACTACGACTAAAGCCTAAAGGTGCCACCTGCATATCACGAGGAGGAAGCAAGAGAACTACAAACTTTTTACCAAGGACCCTTGTTTCTTTAGCTGCAATGGCGCAAGACAAAAATGAACCACAATTTTTTTTTGCCTTTCACACTATTGTTGTAAATCTCGACCAATTTTGCAACGTTGTACTCCTTGTAATATAACACACTATCCTCCCACATATGACCTGCCACGACCCTGATAAAAAGCCTCAAACGTCTGATACGCTCAACTCGCCTTGTTTTCTCAGAAACACCAAAAGATAATGCATCTAAAAATAAACATGAATGTCTTCTTGTGCAGTCCAGACGACTAAAGATAACTTAATCCAAGATGCTAGCGAGAAAACAGAGGTAATAATATGAACATGGAAGAGTGAGTGAAAGTACAATGCTTGCTTGTCTCGCAAGCAGCTTCAATCCAACACATGGTTTTATTAGAGATGTAGCTGAATCTTCCTTAAACCACCACCATAATTAACCATAATACCCGTAAGATAGTTCCATTTGAATTTGATCATGTGATTCCATTGGTCCACAAAGAGAGTTTCATAATGGAAAAAATCATGGAAATAATGATAATGACGATTTGGTACTTCCGTCAGAGCTCCAGAAAGGATTAGGACGTAAAAGAAATCCATTACCATCATTAAAACTCGGCTACAAGTACAAATTTGTGGTCTCAAAAAGAGAAGACACCATTCCAAACCCCACTCATGTCATACATATTGACTAGCGACAATCTCATGAGAGCAAAATAGCACTGAATTGCAGGATTTTGTACTCTCGACGTTGTATGATAGCGCCCACTGAAATTTGTATTAAATCATCATCAAGCTCCATTGACGAAGAAAAATTCCAACTCTGCAGTTTGTAGAACAGAGTATGGTGAATATTTGTGTGTATTGAAACAGAGGCTGAACGTCCTCATATATACTTACACGAGATTTACTGATAAGGCTTATCTCAACAATATAAACTTAACTAGAGTTTATCTCTAACTAATTACATAATTATCTAACTCTAGATATACATATCACAACACTCCCCCTCAAGTGGGAGCAAGCGGATTACAAATGCCCAACTTGGACATAAGATTTGTAAACTGAAACCTCCCCAAAGCCTTAGTCAAAACATCTGCAAGCTGCTCCTTAGCCCCAACATAAGCAGCCGTGATCAGTCCTTTCTTCAATGCATCTCGGACCTGGTGACAGTCGATCTCAACATGCTTAGTTCTCTCGTGAAACACATGATTAGAAGCAATATATGAAGCAGATTTGCTGTCACAAAACAGACGAGAGGCATGAATCCTAAGTCGGTAAGTAGTTGTCTGAGCCATGTAACCTCTCGTGTAGCAATAGACATTGCTCGATACTCCGCCTCAGCTGAAGAATGGGACACCACGTTCTGTTTCTTCGTCTTCCCAGACACCGGCGACCCTCCTATTATAGCTACATATGCTGTCAACGAACGCCTTGTCAAAGGACAAGCTGCCCAATCAGCATCGCAATAAATTGTCAGTTGCATATCTGATTCTGACTTGAGCAAAATATCTTGTCCAGCAGTGCCTTTAAGAAACCGTACCACACGCAATGCAGCCTCAAACTGCCTTTCTCTCGGTTCCTTCATGAATTGCGACAAGATATGCACTGCATATGAAATATCAGGCCTTGTATTCTCAAGATAAATAAGACGACCGACCAGCCTTCTAAACCTTACTGGTTCAACCAAAGGACTATTGTCCATTCCCAAATGATGAGTTTGTTCCATTGGTGTCTCAGCTGGTTTGGACCCAAGAAGTCATGTTTCCTTTACTATATCCAATGCATACTTTTCTGGGTCAACACAAAGCTTTATTTACTTCGAGCAATTTCAATGCCAAGAAAATATTCAAGCTTCCCTAGATCTTTCATATGGAAGCAACTACCAAGATACTTCTTAAACCTCTTAATAGATTCACCATTATTTCCACAAACAATTAGATCCTCGACATAAATCAAAACTCTTATTTCCACTACATCCCGAGAATATACGAACAAAGAGTAGTCAGAGTATGACTGCTTGAAACCCACCTTCGCCAATGATGTTGTAAGCTTCTAGTACCAACACCTAGGAGCCTATTTCAGTCCATAAAGAGACTTATGTAGTCTGCAAACCTTTCTAGGATCAGAGTGTGTTATTCCTTGCGGAAGTTTGATGTAAACTTCTTCTTGTAAATCCCCATGTAAGAATGCGTTGTGCACATCCATCTGATGCACTTCCCAATTGTTAGTTGCTACTATCTTTAAAAGACTTCATACTGTAGTCATCTTCGCCACTGGCGCAAAAGTTTCATCATAATCACAACCTTCCTTTTGACGATTTCCAAGTACCACCAACCTTGATTTAAAAAGTTCCACCGTCCCATCAGCATTATACTTGATTTTAAATACCCACATCGTACCCAAAGCCACACGGCCTTGTGGTAAATGGACAATGCTCCAAGTATCAGCAACTTCAAGTGCTGTTATTTCCTTGTAAACTGACTTAGTCCATCGCTTATCTCGCATAGCTTCTGTAAAAATTTTAGGCTCATTCTCTGCGCAGTTGATGTAAGAAAGGCCTTGTGTGCGACAGAAATATGTTCATCGCTAATGAACTCAGTAAGAGGATAAAGTGTGTTACCTGGAACCGGGTCGAGGAAGACGCTATAGGAGAGAACGTGAGGGGTTTTATTTTTGCTTATTGTATTGTATGTAACAAAGTCATTCAACTTCACAGACGAAATCTTTTCTCAGTGTCCTCTTCCTAACAAAGTCTCCTGTTGAGTTTCAGTTGGCTGAGCAACTTCCATTGGCATTATATTTTCACTTTCAGGTATAAGCACATCAGAAACTTCTTGTGTTATTGCAGGATCATGCGCAACAGCCTCATTTGCTTGATCAAAGACCTCGTCACTACTCCCCGTATCTCTAGGCACATCAACTTGATGAGTGATCACGTCACTACTCCCCCTGTCTTCCATACTCATCACTTCGTTTGGTAAGAACTCATCAGCAAAAGACTCGACATTGTCTGAACCAGACACCTTTTCTGACGTAACAACTGAGAATGGGAACTCATCTTCTCGAAAAATAACATCACGAGATACGAAAAACTCATTCGTATCCAAGTCATACAACTTCCATCCCTTATTCCCAAAAGGGTAGCCAACAAACACACATCTCCTCCTTCGGATACAAACTTGTTTTTATCTCTAACTTGTTTATATGCAAAGCACAAAGATCCAAACACTCTCAACTCAGAGTAGGATTGAACAACGCCAAATAACAACTCGCTCGGACACTTCCCATGTAACACTTTTGTTGGCGTTAGATTGATTAAATGAGCTGCTACAAGTACGGCCTTGCCCCAAAATTTGACTGGCATGCTCGCTTCAAATAACAGAGATCGAGAACCATTCAACAAGTGACGATGTTTTCTTTCTACTCTCCCATTTTGTTGTGGTGTTCCCACACAAGAAGTTTGATGTATGATTCCTTTTGCTTTAAAATACGATGTCAAACAAATAAATTATATACCATTATCACTTCTAACCATCTTAACCAACTTTCCAAATTGTGTTGTAGCGTCTGCAACGAACTCCTGAACTACCCTCTGCACTTCGGATTTTTTGAGAGTAGGAATGTCCAGACAGTACGTGAGTAATCATCTAAGATTGTCAAATATACGAAGCTCCAATGGAGGATTTTACACGATATGGTCCCTATACATAGAGATGTATTAACTCAACACACTCAGAACTTTTATTAGAACTTGTAGGAAATTGTTCTCTAGCTTGTTTAGCTTGGAAACAAACTTCACAAGACTTCGAACTTTCATAAACACCAACACCCGAAAGAACAGATAAAGAAGAAAAAACCGAGA
Source organism: Moricandia arvensis (assembly GCA_905132765.1). Lineage (NCBI taxonomy): Eukaryota > Viridiplantae > Streptophyta > Magnoliopsida > Brassicales > Brassicaceae > Moricandia > Moricandia arvensis. Next base: position 13,083 of record CAJHQP010000580.1, on the reverse strand, counting down.
AAGCAGGAAGCCCCAACTGCTGATGCCACAGAACTGATCTTCGACTCTTACAGCTTTGTTTACTCGAGCAGCTTTGACATATGTAAAATAGTACACCCCATCACGTTCTTCACCTGCTCCAATCAGCGTCCTCGAACACCGGTCCTGTAAAACATATTGCGTATCAGTGAAAAACGCGAAGCAATTAGAGTGCTTAAGAAGTTTTGATACTAAGATCAAGAAACAATTCAAATCAGGCGCATAAAGCACATCGTATAAGTGAATACGATTTGATAAAGGTAAAACGCCAATTTTCCTTGAAATCGTAGTGCTTCCATCTGCAAAACCAATGTTACATGGAGATCTATCTTTGTGATCAATCGGGAGTTTTATATCTCAGGAGTTTTATATCTCCTGTCATGTGATTTGATACTCCAGTATCGAGTATCACATCTCCTATATCCTTACCAGACGTCTTATCGGAGCTTGATGGTTTTTCATGCAAAATCTGCGTGATAGCTCTCCATTATTCTCGAGTGAGATCGTCCATATGACCACCTGAATTTGCATTCGTAGCGTAATCTACATTTGACTGGCCTCTTCCACGAATAGACCACCGCGACCTCCTCCTCTGTTACTACCACGAGTTCCTCTTCCTCCTCTTTCTGTAAACCATTCTGGAAATCCGATAAGTTGCCAGCAACCATTCTTATCGTGTCCACTTCTACCACAATGTGAGCAGACCCTTCCTCTGTTTTGCGGTGTCTGTGAGGTAAACTCATCACGTGAGCCTCCACGAACCCCTCCTTGTTCACCATTATTTTCTCTTCGAGTTGCAAACCCAACGGCCTCTTGTTGTTGTTCACGATTCTCACCCGAGTTCAATATGTCTTCTTCATGAACTATCTTGTTGTAAACTGTACCGAGAGCCGGCAAAACATCAGCTTCGATGATAGCTGTCACCACATGCCCAAATCGCGATTCATCAAGTCCCATTACGAACTGATGAACTCTTTCATCCTCTCTTTCCTTCTCATATACGGCTTCTGCATCACACGTACATGGCGGAGGTGGTCTATATGTTTGTACCTCCTCCCACATCTTAGCAAGCCTACCATAATAATCAATCACTCCTTGACCATCTTGCTTACATGAGGCTAACTTCGACATCAACTGGTGTATTCTTACTTTGTTCCCAACCGACAAAACTTTCTCTGAGATTTTCCCAAAGCTTGTGTGCGTCTGTGATAAACGTCATTGTCAATCTTACACGAGGTTCAATCGAACTCCTCAACCACCCAACTATCATTGAGTTTACACTCAGCCAAGTCTCCAAGTCCACGTGTCCTTTCGGTGGTTTCTTCAAAGACCCATCAATGAAACATGTCTTTCTTTTGGCTTGGAGAGCATTCATCATCTCTGTCGCCCACTCATTGTAATTTTCTCCCTTTAGTTGCACCGAAGTGATCAACGCTCATGGATTATTCGACGAGAAAATTGAATAAGGAGAGCTTCCACTCTTTTCTCCGGACATGCCGATAACCAATAATTTCTCATCTCCCACGACTTTCTAAGACATATTGTTCTTAGAACAAGTAAGAATTTTTAGAACAAATCGTTAGTTGGATCTATTGCTCTGATACCATGTAGAACAAGGTATGGTGAATATTTGTGTGTATTGAAACAGAGGCTGAACGTCCTCATATATACTTAAACGAGATTTGCTGATAAGGCTTATCTCAACAATATCAACTTAACTAGAGTTTATCTCTAATTAATTACATAATTATCTAACTCTAGATATACATATCACAACACAGCTCAAACATGGAGATTGACATAAGTAACACATCAGATGCAACATCATATGATAACCACTTCTTCATGAAACAAATCAAAGAGTTTTGTGATTGGTTTGCACACGACATGACAAAACTTGTGTAACCAAACAAAAATGGCAAGAAGATACACAATTTGTTGAGTCTTTCTTTTCTAAGAGCTCCATCTACCAATTTTGATTCTGATGTGAGCATATATAATCCTTTTATTCGACGTGCTGTGAAGCTTTGATGTAAATCTATATTTGGTAATCTCCACTGACAAAGATATACTTGAGTTCGTAAATTCTGATTCAAGTCAATGAACTTCTTGTTGCCTTTATCACACGCACCATAGCATATATATTCTTCACGATAGCTGTCAATCACCGTATCTTTAGAAACCTCATCATAGGGATATCTCAAACGGATATGAAATGAATTTTCTCTTAGTTCCCGCGTCAGTAGGTCGTCACAATTCTCTTGATCCTTTCCATAATGAACAACAATTAATATGTCTCTTTCTCCTATATCACGCTTGGAATATGCTGAGAAAAATCCACAAGTTGATCATCGTGGTTATAGATATCTCTATTTAGGATGGATTTCATCCAACATTCTTTTGTCTTAACATCATCGTAAATAGTTCATCATAGATGTCGAAAACCGGTTCACCATAGATCTCCTTTTTCTATAAATGTTTTCTTCCCTTTGAGAAAAAGGACACGGTTGGTCGTTGCCGATCCTCCAGTGCAGAACTCCATAACTCGTCACTGATATTTCTTCATCATCAACATAGAAAAGCGACTCGTCATCATATACATCAAAAACAGGTTCACCCAAAATCCCAATCTCATTGTAGGAATTTTCTTCACTTTTAGAAAATAGATCTGATAGTGATTTGTTACATTGATCTATTGAGATGAGAAAGTTGTTATATGCCATGAGGAAGGTAAAAAATCTGACCAATAACATGCTTGCTCTGATACCAAACTGGTGCCAACCTTAAGCTAGATAGGCACTGTAATGGAACAGAGAAGAAATCAAGTGTTGAACTGTTTTTGTGTCTTTAGGTTGAATCAAGTTACATCCTTTTATACAAAGCTAAAGAGATAATATCTCAACAACACAACTAACTGTTATACCAGCCCTTATCTTACGGAACAACTAACAAACCAATAATATCAGGATTCATTCCCAACATATCCCCCCTCAAGTTGGAGCATACAAGTCGCGAATGCCCAACTTGCTCTTGAATCCTTCAAACTCGTATCTTCCTAGAGCTTTAGTAAATACATCCGCTAATTGTTCTTGACTCATGACATGAGATGTTGCAATAGTTCCTGCTGTGATTTCATCTCGGACAAAATGACAATCCAATTCTATAAGTTTCGTCCTTTCATGGAAAACTGGATTGTTGCTAATATGCAATGTCGCATTGCTATCACAATTTAGCCAAATTGGTTGATCATGTTGTACCCCAAGTGCATGTAGTATTCGCTTCAGTCATATTAGTTCCTTTTCAAGTAAGCCAATGCTCTATACTCAACCTCTGCTCATGACATACTAACAGTCGGCTGCTTCTTCATTTTCCATGATATCGGCAAGTTCCGAGCTGAACAAAGTAGTCGGTGATAGACCTCTGAGTGATAGGGCAGCTAGCCCAATGTGAGTCGGACCAACTTGTAACACGCCCTGGCCGAGACTTCCTTTCAAGTATCTGACAACCCTCTGAGCAGATCCTCTCTCGGTAATTGCATAAATTGAGATAGTACATGGATAAAGTATGCTAAGTCTGGTCGTGTGACGCCAAGATAGATCAATCTACCTACTTGTATTGTGTACTTCTCCGGATTTAGAAGTAGAGGTGAATCCGAGAGAGCCAACTTATGATTGTTCGATGGAAAACATAGTCGGGTTTGAAATCAACAGTCCTGCATCTTCTATAATCTCCATGGCATATTTTCTCTCACTCAAATACATACCAGACATATTTCTAGCAACTTCAATACCCAAGAAGTATTTTAAACATAGATCCTTCATCTTGAAATAAGAAGCCATATATGTTTTGAAGAATGCCACAACTTCGTGTTGATTACCAATAATTATAAGATCATCCACATAAATTAGAATTTGCAAATGGTTCAAACCTTTAACGTATGTGAACAATGAGTAGTCTGAACGACATTTCTTGAACCCGTAAGCTTTGAGGGGTGTGTTCAACTTAGCAAACGAACACCTAAGTGCCTGCCTAAGTCCATATAATGATTTTCTAAGGCGACATACCTTTGTTGAGTCCTCGTAGTGGAAACCTGGTGGTAATTTCATATATACCTCCTCTATGAGATCTCTGTGCACAAAGGCATTGTGTACGTCCATTTGATGTACATCCCAGCCTCGTTTTGAAGCCACATCCAGAAACATTCGAACAGTTCCCATTTTTGCAACCAGAACAAAAGTTTCCTTGTAATCGATGTCTTCAACTTTTATACTACCCAAAACAACTAGTCTTGCTTTAAATCTCTCTATTGTTCCATTAGATCTGTACTTTACAGTATACACCCCACTTACAACCGATAGCTCGCTTTCCAGGAGGCAAATCAACTATGTCCCATATATGATTGCCTTCAAGAGCTGAAACCTCTGCTCCCATTGCATCGCGAAACCTTTCATCCAAGAGAACCTGTTTGTAAGATTTTGGTGGTGAGATCTTGCTAGTCGATAACTGATAAGCTATATGTCTAGCCGAAAACCTTCTGAAGCTCGCATATTTTGAAATCGGGTAAAGAAGCTATGCATTGCCTTTTGTGTTTGTGAGAACACGAGTTTGTGCAGAGTTGGTGACGTAATTCTTCAGTGTGACCGGTGGAATCCTTTTTCGATGACCTCTTCCAAGTTGTGGCTCGGGATCATGAGATGATACTGGTTCTGTGGTCGTCATCTCCGTCGCAAGTAACGAAGGTGTATTGTCGTTAAGTGTTTGGGCCAGATTTGACACCAGTTCAATATTGGGCCCAATAACAATGGTATCTTAAAGATTACCAATTGGGGTTAAACTTACATTCTGGTTGAGCCCAACATTATTTCTTCCTCTCATGTTTTGGTCTTCTTCTCGACCAGAAACTCTGACATTGGCTCCCATAACTCTGAAATTTTTGAGTCGATTGATGATTTCTTCGGAGTTTTAGCATATGGAAACCCGTTTTCACAGAAGATTACATCTCGTGATATGCAAAACTCTTGTTTTCCCAAGTCAAACAGTCTCCATCCCTTCTTACTATATGGGTAACCCACAAAAATACATTTGTTACTCCTCGGCGCAACCTTGTCACCCTTAGTCGCTTGGTTATGAGTATAGCACATACTCCCAAACACACAAAGATGGTCATAAGAAGGAGCTGTGTTATACATTTTCTCATATGGAGTCACACCACCAATAACAGAGCTCGGAGTTTGGTTAATCAGATATCCAGCGGCTAGGATACATTCATCCTATAACCTAACACACAAATTGGCTTCGAAGCGTAGGGCTCGTGCTACATTCAGTATGTGACAGTGCTTCCTTTCGACTCTGCCATTCTGCTGCGGAGTGCCGACGCATGACGTTTCGTGTACTATACTGAGCTTCAAGAAGTGATCTTTTAGACATAAAAACTCAGACCCGTTGTCGCTACGTATAGCCTTCACCTTAGCTTGAATTTGTGTTCTAACCACTGCAAGAAAGTTTCTCAAGTGACTTGGAGCTTCCATTTTATCTTTGAGCAAATATATCCATACTCCTCGTGAGTTATCATATACTAGAGTAAAAAAATATCTAACACCAGTAAACAATTCCGTCCTATACGGACCCCAAAAATCAGTGTGTATCATTTCAAAATACTTCAAAGTTTTATTGATACTGGTTGGGAAACAAGATCTTGTTTGTTTAGTGCAAAGACAAACATCACACGCCTTATTGAGAAAAGCAGAACAAACTGAATTAGAAACTACATGAATCGAGCAAACAACTTTGGCAGCAGGGTGTCCCATCCTTTTATGCCACAACTCATAAGATTTTTCATTATGTGTAATGGCTGTGGCTGCTCTTTCCATACTGCGTAAGCGGAATGCTCCTTGCACCCTCTTAGCCGCTCCAATCACAATCCTCGAAGTGCGGTCCTGGATAATCAAGAATTGATCAGCCAACTGTACAACACATATATTTTCATCCATAAGTTGACCAACATAAATCAAATCAGATGGCATGCCCTGAACATAGAAAACTGAATTCAACATAAGACTCTGCCCAATTCTGACTTTCCCTTCTTTAACTGATACTCTCTTGCGTCCATCAGCCAAGATTATCAAAACTGGATCCATATCATCTACATCAGTCATACACTCAAGCTTGCCAGTCAAATGATGGCTTGCTCCTGTATCCAAGACCCAAGAGAGTTTAGAAAATGTACCAGTTAAGTTCTCAGAGGTGCTGGTGTTATTTTTCCCAGCATTGCCGTTGAGTATGCTCATGATAATCTTCCACTGGACATCGCTCAACCCTATCACACCATTGCGACCTTTGTTAGTGATGACATAGTTTGATTGTTCAGATTGTTGTTGTCCTGCAACTTGGATTGCATTGGGATAGGCTGTTGATCCACGACCTCTACCTGCGCCATTAGACGAGGATGACCCTCCTCGATTCCTTTGAGTATTTCTTCCTTTAGGCATGTCTCCTCACCACTCAGGGTAACCTATTACTGCAAAGAATCTTTCAGATGAGTGCCCTTGATGGTTGCAGTGCTTACAGTAACCCGTCTTAGGTGTGTCATCACTCTTTCCTCGCCCCTTGGTTTGAATAGCAAACGCCGCTACAGCAGCCATTGAGGCCTCTTCTTCCAGTTTGTGTGCAGCTTGCAGGTCCTCCTCTTGTCTCACCACATTGTTCACTTCTTCCATTGGTTGAAGAGGTGTACGATACACAAGGGAGGAGCGTACAGTTTGAAAGTATGCATCATCCAATTCATATTAGAACTGATGCACTTTGTCCTCTTCACGATCCTTCTCTTGGAGACTCCCAAGATCGCAAGTGCACTTTCCGCATTTGCATACTCGAAGAGGCTGATAGCTTGCCATAATATCCCAAATGCGACTGAGCTTACCATAGTATGATTCAATCGCAAGGCCCCTTTATTTGCAACACGCCAGCTCTGCCTTAATCTGCTGAATGTGTGGTTCATTTAGCACCGAGAACCTCCGCTTCAGATGGTCCCACAAATCCTGAGAAACATCTTTGTGAGAGATGTTTGATCGAAGTGTGGGCTCAATCGTCCTATTGATCCAAGACACAAGGAGTCTTGGATCGTCCACCAATCTTCCAAGTCGGGCGATCCCTCTTCTGGTCGCTTGATCGATCCATGGAGAAATCCAAACTTCTTGCGAGAACAAAGAGCAGTCTTGATCCCACAGGCCCATTCGTCATAATTCGTTCATCGCAACAGGGGATGCGAGATCACTGCTCCGGGATTATCTGCAGAGGTCAAGTCATATGGTGAAATCGTCTGCCTCATTTTCGTTGTTATCGGGTTCGTGATTGGAGGATTACCAGTCGTGTTCGTGCCAGTAGCCATCGTCATCTCGTTTCAGAAATCTAAGAATCAAAAAGAAAAATGTTCAGGCTCTGATACCATGTAATGGAACAGAAAAAAGCAAGTGTTGAACTGTTTATGTGTCTTTACGTTGAATCAAGTTACATCCTTTTATACAAAGCTAAAGAGATAATATCTCAACAACACAACTAAGCTGTTATACCAGCCCTTATCTTACGGAACAACTAACAAGCCAATAATATCGGGATTCATTCCCAACAGGCTCAAAGCTCGTTGATTCCAAAAGGAATATCCGTTCGGCGAGAACTTGATGATTGTTGATTCCAAAATATGGTTGCTCAAATGAGGGTTCTTGTTATTCATTTATTCCTAAGAATGCCGAAGACAAGGAAGAAGAACTAAAACTTCTAGGGGTTTTCTTATTCAATATATGATTTGTACAAAGCTAAAGATCAACCTATTTAAACTACACCCTTGAGATCGTATTCGTACATGTGCATCCTAATCTATAAGGATTTATATTTATCTTCAAATAAAAACTATTACAATAAAATGTAAACTTTATTAACATATAAACCCCGCTGCTTCTTGGCCGGCAAGCGCAGGACCATGTGAGATAGATGCGCTGCATCAGAGTTCCAAGTACATTGATGCCTATGGTGCTACCATTATATCTAAAAATGATAGGTTGTAGTCTACAACACTAATCTAAGCAAGCCGTAGACCAATTGATTGAGTCTCGCTTGTGTAAAATATATTAGGGTCTCTTTCCAGGTTGGATTTGATGAAGCTCCAAGCAACACTCTCCAACATATGTCCATAATATGTAAATGTAAGGACAAGCAAAGAATCCAGCGATGCTGCGGTGATTTTACATTGTGGCGGGACTTATGTGGTAGTAGCTTTGAACTTTTTCAGCAAAGTTACAGTGTTTCTTTCCTATGGTGAGACTATTTGGCTGTAGTTTATGGTGTTTTCGTTGTGGTGGAATTGATGTGATTGGAGTTTTTTTTTTTTTTAGTAGTCGTGGAATAGTTTTTTCTGGATTAGTTAAGGACCTTGCAATAATCTTGCTCTAAGGTTAAGTTACTGGTCGCTATTATGATAGTTTTTGTAGTGTTTGTTTGTTGTTGTGAATTTTGGTATTCTTTTGATATTATCTTTATAATTTTTTCATAAAATATTAAATTGGTATACAAATTGTTGGATTTACAAACATGGTGAACAACACCAATATAAATCACCAAACTACAAATTTTTAATTGGAAAAATATAATACAAATTTTTTTATCAGTTTTTCTCCTACGAAATTGTTATTAGACATTCAAGATTTTCAGAAAATGTTTGTCATGGAGAATTTTTATTTTAATTACCTAAAACATCACAACACACAACGAATATGAGCTCTTTCGATGAATCTATTTTATTAACTCATGAACATTGTGGCGGACCTAACAATTAATTATATATTATATTATATAAATTATTATTAATGATTAACAAAAAACACATAAGTACATTAAGGTAATTATATAAAAAATTATAATACTATCTATTCTAAACAATATAATAATTAATTTTGTGCTCAAACAATATAAAAGTCAAGTCTCACATTTTTAAGAACTTTTTATTAACATTATAAAATTGTTTGATAAATTATATAATTGATTAAAACACTCAAACAATTATTAAGCAAAAAAAAAGTATAACTATTTTCTTTTGAGGTTCAGATAAAAAATAATTTCATTTGATATGATGAAATTATTTAACTTATGGACTATTCTATTTATATTTTCATAAATCATTCATTTGAACATAAATAAGCTTTCATATTCAATTAAATATTCTATAAATATAATACTATAGTCAAAATGACGTCAAATAAGTTTTATTATTAATTTTTTTATCAAAAATATGTGACAAAATTAATCAAATAAATTACAGAAATTTGATTAAATATATATAACAAAAAAAGATTGAAATAAATGAAAATAAATTAGTTAATATTTTATATTAATTTAATTATATAATTTCAAATACGCTAAATAAAATACTAAAACATTTTGATTTGTAAATTAAATTCTGGTAAAAGAATATTCTCGCAAAAGCGCGGGTTAACACGGATCAAAATCTTGTTCTTCTTAAAACAAAACCTATTGTGGCGCTTCCGTAATTATAAGTTTATAGCTCTCTGAAAAATATAAAAAGATACAAAGGGTACCGCTGTAATTATATTAAGTTCCAAGTTTCCCCAATTCAGAAGACTCCAGAGTCGGCGCAGATTACAAATTAGGGTTCGTAATCTCTTTCTCTTTCCCCTTTAGATCAGATTGTAGCTTGAAGATGAAGAATTTTAATCAAAGAGATGAACATGAGGATGATACAAGGAAGAGCTACAAGTCGACGGATACGAAGAGGAGCAAGAACATGAAGAGGTTGGGAGGCGGTGGTCTTTCTCTCCAAACCTTTGCTAACTTGAAGTCGAAGAACAGTCACTACAACCCTGCTTTCATCAGTAAGCGGTTCTTCCCTCTTCCCCAATTCGAAAAACATTATCTTTATTACTATTAGTCCTCCTCGTGATGGAGGAGGAACGTTAGCTTTAGGATGATGATAGGGTTGCTGCTATGTGTTAGTTCTCGTATATTAGAAGCAACGTTAGCTAATTTTGCTGATGCGAGGATTAGGATGACGATTGGATTGCTATAGACTTCTCATCTCTGAATCTGTGATGATTAGAAGGAAGTAGTCACTGACTATATATATGGTGTTAAGCATTAGAAGATTAACTACTTGGAGTTCCTTATGAGACTCAGACTAGGCTTGAAGGAGTTTTATTGCTTGTGGGGTGATCTCTAACTTTTCTCTTTTCAGAAAAGCAAAAAGAATTTTACAAGAATGCCAAGTATGTGAGCAAGTTTAGGAAGTCGATGAAGCAGCAGAACGGCCATGAGATGAAGCTGCAGAGCTTTCATGAAGAGGGTGAGACTGGAGAGAGTAGTAAGGTGGTTGATGATAAGCACAAGGGTAAATCTCACAAGAGAATCGGTGTAGAGGAGGTGTACAAGCAGACACGAGAAGAGATGGAGAAAGCAAGGAGGGAGAGAGAGGCCGCGTTTCAGGCGAAGAAACAAGCTAAAGAAGAGGCTGAATCCCGGAGGAAAGCCGCAAAAGGGAAAATGATGAGAAAGACTCGTCACGGTCAGCCTGTAATGAAATACAGAATAGAGCATCTTCTTGAATCAATCAAGAAATCTGCTGAAGCCGATGGAAAGAACCGCATGAGCAGCTCATGTTGATATAGTGCAGATTAAGAAAACCTTGCTTTTCATTATAGATATTGATGTCGTTCTTGCCAAAGACATTACTACTGGTTCAAATTTTGCTTGTTGTGTTGGTTTGAGTGAGGTAAACATTCTGTAGTTTATGGATGGCCTTTACAAGTATCAGTAGATTGGTGTTTGCTTAATGATTTTTAGCTGCTTCTTTGAATTCCAAACTTTAATACAAAGACACAGGATTTGCTTAACAGAGTACAAGCAGTGAAATGCTTATTCTAATACCGTAGTGAAAACAATATGAAAGAGAAGGAACATATGGAAGGTGGATCTCTAGTAGCGCAGTGTCCCCACTGAGTCAATACGAGTTGTTGGTTCATGTGTATGATGATGATGATAATGTGTGTATGGTGAAGCTGCTCGAGCCAAGTTTGAGAAACTTTTGCCGCTCAAGCTGGCTATGGATCATTGTCAAGCTTGACAATTTATAAACAAATCTTTTCTCTCTGTTTCTGAAAGCTGATGTTTCATTGACTTTTCAGGAGCTGGGTGTTTGAATCAAGAAGCAAGTACGAGGGTGACTCAGCAAGAACGATCACTGCAATCTACGTACGAAACAAAATAAATGACTAAAACTCTTTTCCTTACCATGTTTTCTCCTTCTTTCGAGTTCTTAGATAACCCAACCGGTGAGCATTACATAGTCGACAAACGTCTATGTGAACGGAGTTAAAAACAGAGAGCAAATACTCCTCAACCTTTGGTTCGATCCCGCGCTTATTGAACGCTGCGACAGTTTCGAGAGTTCGCCTCTGACTTATCTTTAGTCTCTGATTTAGGTCAATGCACCTGCAAGTCGGCCTAGACAGTATCGTTTATCAGTTTCAGCGTCTTTCCCATAAGCCCTTCTGCTTCCACGCGTAGATTTGCTAGCCATTGTGGCTCATGGTGTAGTGGTGGAAGGCTGCACGCACGGTTTCGTCAACCTAAACTTTCAAGTGAACGTTTACAGGAAAATGAAACAAACAATTGGTATAGATTAACAAGAAAATCGAAAAAAAAATATTTGAAAAGATATTAAAGAAATGTACCACAAACTGATGAAACCACATCTAGGGCTCTGAGATTGGGGAAATCGTTGTATATCATATATCCATATTTTAGCATTGATTACTCCATCTTGAGAACGTTCGTGCTCATCCCACTGTTGGGATCAGTGAACTAACAAAAATACTCCCTCTGTTTTTATTTGTAAGTAGTTTTAGGGATTTTTTTTTGTTTTTAAATGTAAGTAGTTTTCACATATCTAGATAACTTTTACATTTATTGAATATAGTGTGGCCAATCAAATAATGTCAACTTTTTTATTATTGGTTGAAATTATTAATTAAATGATACTTTTTTAAAAGTAACAATTTTTTAAATTTTCGTGTTTTTATCCTAAACTACTTACAATAAAAAACAGAGGGAGTATGAAATTATTGAATTAATGAATATAAAAACAAAAAAACCTATAAAACGGAAAACCAACCAAGTTGTGTTGGGATCTTATGAGTATGAAGTCGGGGAAGATGTTCTTGTCCTGGTTGTTGAACCAATTGTTCTACGAAATGACATCGACCGACACTTCCCAAGCAGCTAAAGAAGAAGATGAATGTTGCACCTATGGGTAGGGAAGTTGTCGTGGGCTTTATTTACTAGGGTTAGCCCAGCCCGCGTCCAATTTTTTAACCCTAAATCCTTTACTTTTTATCTAGGTTAAAATAGGACCGACTAAAATAAGATTCGAGCTAAACCCTAATCCCTTTACTTTTTTTAATGAAAAAATTAGCTAAACGACGTTGATTCTCATTTCTTCTCCATCTCTCTTGTTAGACCTTGGGGGCTCCAAATCGAGAGGAATGAGTAGCGATTTGCGAACATAGATTCGAGCACTCTTTCTGGGTTTGTTGAAATCGAAGGCTCTCAGTTGTAAACTACTTTAAATCAGTTGTAGTTGGCTTGATGTGATGTTCTAATGTTCTTTCTATTATGTTTGGAGTATGGTATTATCCCTCTCAGTCTTCCAAATTTGTCAGCCTACGTTTTGGTAAGTAACATGTTTCTGCAAAAATAGAGCACCAGTAATGATCTATGATGTTATGGTCTTTATGATGCTTGTTGATTGGTTAAGTTCTTGTATGAATGTATATGATGTTAGTATGATGTTTGGATGTGTTCTCTAGACTAGTAAATTACTAGTAGTAATTAACTATAGCTTGGAACTTGACCTGTAGACTGTAGTATCAATGTATTATACTTGTGAATATATTCTTGGAGCAACGAACTATAGCTTGGATTGGTCTCAGTTTCGTTCACTCTTATTCACTTATTGCAGAGTGTGTTTGAGGTGAAGACGTGGAAGAGACTCAAGAGGTGACG